>CAUYSK010083670.1:0-16686 GCA_963575035.1 Avahi laniger | reverse complement strand
CAACTAAAAATATATAGAAAAAATTAGCCGGGCATTGTGGCACATGCCTGTACTCCCAGCTCCTCAGGAGGCTGAGGCAGGAGGATCGCTTGAGCCCAGGAGTTTGAGGTTGCTGTGAGCTAGGCTGACGCCACGGCACTCTAGCCCGGGCAACACAGTGAGACTCTGTCTCAAAAAATAAATAAATAAATAAAAATACAAAAATAAGCTGGGTGTGGTGGTGCGCGCCTACACAAGTTGCCAGCTACTAGGAAGGCTGAAGTAGGAGGATTGCCTGAGCCCAGGGGTTTGAGGCTGCAGGAGCTCTGATGACACCACTGCACTCTAGGCCAGGTGACAGAGTAAGACACTGTCTCACCGAAAAAAAAAAAAAAAAGAAAAAAGATTTTGAACTTCTAATGTTAACTGCATTAGTAACCTGGAAAGCAACTATTTACAATCCTGCTCTATCTGTAGATTTCGTATTTACATGTTAATACAGGCATCATCTGATCACTCCTGAAGCCAATGATACTTCTGAAGCGTACTTCTTTGGTTTTTTTTTTTGGTTTTTTTTGGGTTTTTTTTGAGACAGTTTCACTCTGTTGCCCGGGCTAGAGTGCCGTGGCATCAGCCTAGCTCACAGCAACCTCAAACTCCTGGGCTCAAGCAATCCTCCTGCCTCAGCCTCCCAGGTAGCTGGGACTACAGGCACGCGCCGTGCCCGGCTTATTTTTTCTATTTTTAGTTGTTTGGCTAATTTCTTTCTATTTATAGTAGTGATGGGGTCTGGCTCTTGCTCAGGCTGGTCTCGAACTCCTGAGCTCAAGCAATCCTCCCACCTTGGCCTCCCAGAGTGCCTAGGATTACGGGAATGAGCCACTGCACCCAGACTGAAGGGTACTTTTCTAAGACACAAACAATTTAAACAGAGTACAACTGTTTTCAGAAGGACAGAACAATTATTTCCCTCCCTTTGCTCAACTTTCACACTAAATATAATCCACATTTAGAATATTCTTATTTACCTTAAATTTTTTTATATTCCTAGGCATAAAACCAGTTACTTAAGAACAATGAGCAAAAACACTTATTACACATGATCAATTTTTTTCTGCTTTATAGGCAAAAATTACATTTCCACACAATAAAATGAGTGTTGAGTTAGTTAACTCAAGCTAGTGGTTAAGACATCATGCTATAATAAGGCTAAATTGACCATTTGATCACCAATCCCCATCAATTAACTTTCATCTACTGCAGGGTCACAGGCAGCATCAAAACCCCTGCTTAGTCACAAGGAGAGCCAGCCAACGTACAGCTCGATCAGCACAAACCCACAATCACTATATTCTGTTTATCAACTTTACAACAAATCACATAAGAGCTATCACCCTGGGAGAATGCACCAGTAATATGCCCACTGGATACTAAGGTAGATGATAATCTAAGACATAAAAGTGTAAAATCTACTTCAGATGCTAAATTGAAGAAATAAGATATTTTTAAATCCATTTTTGTTAAATCAATATTTATGCTTTAAATTTTAAAACGCAACCACACTAAATTTTGAGTCTCACTGCTAAAACAGATACTGGTGACAGTAACATTCTTCTCTTTTCAGCTAGAGGAAATGAATAAAACATAAAAAAGATAATTGCTGACTCCTTTAACCTCTCAGATTTACTTATCCATGTACTTTTACTTTAATGTAGCAACTATAATCTAAAACAGCAGTCCCCAACCTTTTCGGCACCAGGGGCCATTTTCATGGAAGACAATTTTTCCACAGTGGGGGGGGGAGATAGGGTTTCAGGATGATTCAAGCGCATTACATTTATTGTGCACTTTTTCTATTATTATTACATTGTAATATAATAAAATAATTATACAATTCACCATAGGTTGGGGACCCCTGATCTAAAAGGAACTGTTACCTTCAAATTACAATAAAAATTATCTTCCAAAGACAGACAAATCCGTTTCTTTTTATTACTTACTGCAAAAACTGCAATCCAATCACTTTTCCACTCTCAATTTCTCTTCTAACCTACAACTGTTTCCCATAATACGCTGCACAAGGCAATGGAATTACCATTTAAATCTTTCAGATTTTGTCTCTCCTAGAGATTATGAATTCTCTCAGGATATCACTGCTTCCCCCAGTCCTTCTTCCCACCAGCAGTTCACTAAAGAGTGTAAATTAACTATATGGTATTAATTTGCTCACAGATCAGCCTCTCTTACTAACTAGACTATGAAACTCTGTAGACACTAGGTGTGTACCATCAATCCTTGACACAGTTCTGGGCCATAAAATACTTTCAAATACATTTAGTGAAAAATTGAGCAAATAAATCTTTGAATCTTTCCTACCCCACTCAGTATCAGCAAAGTATCCTACAAATACGGACATTTGTATTTTTTGTATATTAATCTTTGACTTTTGACCACATTCCTTTCCTATTAGCAATACTTAACCACCTCTTTGGAGGGAAAAGGTTTGAATTAGATCTGGTTCATTTTCCAACACTAATGTTCTCTACAAGAAATACAGAGTTCACTATATGATTAATCAAATAAAATCTCACGACACCATCCTTAATTAACCATGTGGTCTTTACAAAATTTATGGACCTATGAATTGTGACAGCTATTTTTTAAAATTTACACTAAGATTTGAGAATGCTTTCCAATACAGCTGATGTTAAGGTGGATGCCTGGACAGATGGGGATGGAAACAAGAAAGAAAAAAAAAAGACTGAAGAAACAATTTAACATACTGCCTCCATTTCCACCTTTATCCCAAGAGAATTTAAATAAAGAAAAAAATGGAGGCAGAACCTGTAATTCAGAATAACCATAAAGAAAACAAAAGATGCTGGATTTGCAAACTGTGCTTTTTAACCTGCTATCCTTTTTTGTAATTTTTAAAGAAGGATTTTTTTTTTTAAATTCACAGAATCTTTTGCTTCATCCGGGAGCACCTGGATCTTATCTCACCCAATAGTCCCCGCCTCCACACACACCCGCTACCGCTATGAGCACCTGTGCCAAATCAACCATCACGGGAAAAAATTAAACCATGAGGTTCATTTTCTTAATTCTCCCTAAAAAACAGTCATAGTTCTTCCCAAAGGAAAATTACCTATTCTAATAGGACTGAGGGGAAAAACCAGATTATCATGCAATTTCCCATTCTCCACAGGGAGAAAAATGGCATTAACTTCCAACAAGGGACAACGGCTCTTCTGCCGTATCCCCTTTTAGAACCCAAAAAATAAAAAAAGGTTTTTGAGGCATTCACAGGAATAGAAAACTGAAGCACTTCACTTTGCAGCAATATAGCCCCTTCAAAATCCCCCAGAATTTGGGGGATGGGGGCACACCCCCACCATAAGAGGGAGCAAGATTCCGTCAAATAGAAAATGCCACTCTCCGCCTCCTCCGCCATCCCGAACACCGACCCGCACAGAGTGCGGGGGCGACCGAGGGCAGGAGATGCTAGGAGGCGGGACGCGCGCGACTCACGCACCGAGCTGAGGGCTGGTTCACGGCTTTTAAAAATGTTCTAAAGATACGATTTCTTCAGCCAGTGGATTCCCACCTATTCACTGGTCCCAGCCCTCACCCTCCTCCTCACCGGGGGCTCGGCCGGGCCGTGTCCCAGCGGCGGCCTCGGCCCCGCGCGCCCTACACCCCCAGGCGTGAGGCCCCTGGTTTGGGGATCCCCCACGCGCCCCTCACCACCCCGAGACCCGACGCGCCCGAGCCCAGGGATGCGTCGCACCTGGATGTAGTTGTTCTCGCAGTAATCGGCCACCCGTTCCAGATTCGTGTAGCTGTCGAAGAGGGCCCGGCGGCCCCCCGGGATTTCCTCTTCCAGCAGCATCTGCAGCTCCGCCATCTTCACATCCTCCTCCTCCTCCTCCTCATATAGCCCGCAGAGGTAGCAGCGGCAGCAACGCCAGGGAAACCCAAGACCGGGAGAGGAGGGGCAGCGGAGACGGCGGTGGCAACTCCGGAGGAGCGAAAAACAGCCCCGGCGCGCTACATGGGAGGGGGCGACAGGGGCGGGGCGCGAGCCGACGGACTGCGAGGACGGTCACCGCGGCGACGGACGGCCGGGCGCGCGCACGCGCGCTCCCCTCCCTCCGCCCCCAACGCCCGAAAAAGATTCCCACCCTCGCCCGCGCCGCCCGCCCCTCCCCCACTTCCGGCGTCTCCTAGCGACGGCGGCGGTGGGGGCCGGGATGCGCGCAGGGTTCGGTCGCGCAGTTAACCCTTCGGCCACCTCAGGTTGCGCGGCTCGGGAAGTCCCCCCTCCGGCTGCCTTTGTTAGCCGGGCGGGAACGCGCTGCCCGGCTCTGCTGGCTTCCTGCTGGGGCTCTCCGAGACTCAGCTCGGCGCTGTCCTCACCCTGGGGGCGACCCCGGTGGAGGTCATCGTCCCGAGGAACTTCTGAGGCCTTTCTCTGCTCCTGACTGGAGGCCGAAGGAGATCACAGCCTCGACTCTTGGGACCATCCTCTGTGAAAGATCACACCTCACCAGGGCAGGGATAATGCTCAGAAAACTTCCATGTAGCTTTAAGCGCCACCTGACTTTTCATTTTTCTGTTTTGACCTCATCTTCTTTGTTACAAAGTAATTTGCAGTTTCCTAATCCCAAATTTCCTGCACTCCTGCTTTTTTGTATTTACCCACCAAAGCTGTTTTCCCTGCCAGATTAGCCCCTGTCTGTTCTGGTTTGCCCGCTCCCTGGGCCTCAGCTTTTTGTGCTTACCATTTTTGGGGTTTGCTTCCTCACAACCTTTTCTGTCATTTCTCTGGTTCTGTCAACTTCGCTTTCTTTTTTCCTTCAAAGATTCAGTATTTAAAACCTTGAAAACGGTTTTGCTAGAACAAATTTCTTCGTAGGACTGTTGCATGGATAAAAATTTGTGAAAACACCTTGAAAACTGTTAAATACAAAAAATTTAAGGTAGATGTATTCGACCCTGTGGAGTTATAATTCTGTCCTTATTCTCCAGTACCGTACTTTTTTTTCTTAAACCTGACTACCCCACACAACACACACAGTCTTGAAAAACTAAAACACCTGACAACTGCTGAGATACTAAACTATGACCTTTATTTGTACTGTGGAAAGTCAAGGTTGACTCCAGGCCGTACCATCTTAGACAAGGGTATTTTAAAACAAGATCCATTGTTTCAACTTTTTTTTTTTTTTTGAGACAGGGTCTCCGTCTTTCGCCCAGGTTAGAGTGCAGTGGCATCATTACTGTAACCTCATACTCGTGGGCTCAAGCAATCCTCCTGCTTTAGCATCCCAAAGTGCTAGGATTACAGGCCTGAGCCACCACCACGCTTGGCCCATTGCATCAACTCTTGTTCTTACTCTGGTTATCTCTTGGCCCTACTACAGTGAATTTTTTCTTTTTTTTTTTTCTTCCAGATGATGAGGAAACTATGCATAAGCATTTTAATACTATTCCATTACAAATTTCTGGCGCAAACCTTAATGTTATATTGGGTTTATGATATATACATTTGTAAAATGTATGCGTTTTCACTGTAGAACCCAGATTAAAGGATATTGAAAATATCAGTCTAGTCCAACTAGTTTTATTCTTAACCATTTTAAACACTTTTCTGTATTAGTTGTTCTCAAACTTAAATGGAAGGAGCTTGTTAAAAAAATGAAAGCTGCAGGGGCTGGCCCTAGAGATTCATTAGATGGAAAGCAGGAGTGATGGAATGATGGAGTATTTACTTAAATGACACATTAACTTTGCTTCAGGGAATAAGACACATGAATAATCAAGTGAATAAAACAAGCATTAGATCAAATAAACTTTTCTTTCAGACTAAACCTCAATGGATCAAAAAATGCTATTGAACTTTAAGAAGCCCACCAGGTGAATTAAATGGTAGACAAATGCTTCCCCCAATATACCTATTCCCACCTAGCATTCTTTCCAATACTGCTTAGCAATTAGCCCAATAATCAAATTTCCCTGAGGGATGGCTCATCATTCTAGAAATTACCTAGAAGATTCTAGTACTTTCTCTAATTTGTGACAACCTTTTTGGACCTTAATGTCCTTATCTAAAAATCAAAAAGTTAAACTCAAGTCAGTAGTTCTCAAACCTCAGTGTGGGTTGGAATCACCTGAAGGGCTTACTAAAACAGACTGATGGCTCCATCCCTCCAAAGTTTCTGATTCAGTTGCTCTGGCCCAATTTATAGTTCTAACAAGCTTCCAGGTGATGCCTATGAAACTGCTCATCTGGCTCTGAAAGTATGTGATTCCAATTTCTGGCAACTGGGAATCTATACCAAGAGAAACACTTTTAACACTCAGCAAAATCTAAAGATCCAGGGACTTATGTATATACTTTGCTGCCGCCAAGACTGGTTAATCAAAAAAGAAAACAACTACGAAATCTATAAAAGGGTACATAGTGATTAGAATCAAGAATGGGATTATGTACCTCATGAAAATCTTCCACTAATTACCCATACTTGTTTAAGTTGATGAAGGTAATTGAAATCTGTTTATTTTTACAATTTTTCAGATGAACTGGTATGATAAAATAGGAGATTTTTAAGCCCTTCGTGACAAATTATAATAGTAGTACACATTATGTGTGAATTTTTCCATATAAACATAAATAAGTAAACTCATTGCCTCTAAGAAAAAAAGCCATATTTCAAAAACTCTAGTGCAAGATTTTTAACTTATACATATCTAATATACCCATTTATGAGGTCGTGAGGTTATAATCCATCTTGAAACAGTCTTTCTTAAGTTTATTCCAATGTTTTTAAAATTATTTGTCCCAAGTCTCAAATAATAAAAGCACCTCTTGCCTTTAAAAACAGTTACTTCTTCCCTGATGGTCTACTGGCTAAGAAACAAAACAAAACAAAATAAAAATGAAACAGGAAAAAGTATGATGTTTATGACAAGGGTTAATATTCTTAATGTATAAAGAATATATAAGGAACCCTTAGAAATCAACAAGACAAATACCCAATAGAGAAAAGAACATGAACAGACAAATTTATAAAATAAGAAGTACAAAGCACCGATAATGTGACCAAAAAAGGTTGAATATACCAATAAAGAAATGCAAATAAACTATATAGCAAGATAATATTTTTCACCTATCAGATTGACAAAGATTATAAAGAATGACAATACCAATCATATATACTACTACTCTTGATTTTAATTTGGTATAATCTTTCTCAAAGGCAATTTCTCAATGCATCATATGTATAAATTTATAATCTGAATGATGGGATTGTAGGGTTTTTTGGTTTTGTTCATCTTAATTTTTCTAAGATGAACATGGATTATTTTCTACAAATCCAATAAGACTTTTATCTCCCCAAATCATGAAGGATACTTTTATCAATGCAGCCCAAGATGACTTTTCTTAAAGCAATTTTATCATCAGCGTAATTAAAAGCATTAACATTTCTTAGATTTTTTACATATAAACCCAGTCACATCAAAATGCAGTTGATTTTTCAAATCTAATTGCTGTTTTTTTTATACTTATTTCCAGTAAGTTATACCATGGCTGTGTCCCAAATTTGAATCCTCACTGCCATGTCTTGAAATAAATAATTTGGCTTCACACTACCTACAGACAGGATAAACATGACCTTTGGGCTCATCAGAGCCTTTAGTAAGAACGTTAAACAAGTCAAGGCCCAGAAGAGAGCTTAATGGCTCGCCCCTATAAGCCTCACTTAGTTGTTCACAGCCACTCTGAGTAGACCGTAAATTTGGCCAGTTGTCAATATACCTTAAAGGAGTCACATTATCCCACATTTCATCATCTTGGTCTCAAAAGTCTAATGAGAAACTGTCAAATTGTTCTGCTCACACTGTGTCTGTGGAATTCCCATAATGTAGATCATCCTAGTAACTCTATTTCTAAAAGAGGAAATTCGGTAAAATACATAGTACAATGCCTGACAGTATGGGCTCTAAATAAATAAAATGCTTAACTGGATTATTTACATTGCTTGTCTTTACAACTTCTAGAAGACGTACTCATTCACTGGAGACTTATCCCTTAGACTCTTCCTGTATACCATTGAGATGCTAATTAATCCTTAACATTGTTTTTATCATTACTCTTTTGCTCACAAATATTTAGTTTCCCTTTTACATGACATCAACCTCTCAGCTTCAGTGTCCTTAATATTAGAGTATTAATTAATATTTGATGTTACTGTATCTATATTCTCATGTTTAAAAAATATTTTGTTAGAGAACAAACATCTATAGTACCTAAAGAATAATGACAGCCTGTTTCATATCTATGCAATAGCAGATCCTGCAATATTTACTCTTTCTGGTTTTGCATTAAATGCCTGGAAACTATTAAACAAGAATGTCTTACTTTTTCATGAAGATACTTTGCCTTAAGGAAAACCGCAAAACAAGTTTTCTGATCACTATATGATTTTATCGGGCAATACTAAATTGGATGTCTATTTACATACTTCAATGAAATGTACAAGAATGCCTTTTTATGCAATTAAGTTATCTGTTAGATATTACACAGTATTCAGGAGAAATACAAGCAGAGTTTTTCATTCAAACAATGACATGGTTAACTCAATTCTCATCCCACCTCCCAAACAAGAAAAGTCATTCATAAGACATTTTCATAGTATTTACATAAATTTCTGGGATTTAATCAGATATAAGATTATCTGTAAAGAAATTTTAATACCAAGTACATATAATTTGAACATATTAAATCTTTGAAACAAAGTTTTTCTGTGTGATCGAACGAAAAATGGCTGGAGTCTGAGCTTTACTTTTTAGACAAGCTTTATCATCTAAAACTTTGGTTTCAATTTTAGGGATATTTATTTAATGGTTAAAAATGTGCCAAATTGACTTGGCATGGTGGCTCACATCTATAATCCCAGCATTTTGGGAGGCTGTGGCGGGAGGATTACTTGAGGCAAGGAGAAATCCCATCTCTATAAAAAATAGAAAAATTAGCCGGCATGAGCCCATACTCTCAGCTACCCAGGAGGCTGAGGCAGGAGGATCACTTGAACCCAGGAATTTGAGGTTATAATGGATGATCAGGCCACAGCACTTCAGCCTGGGCAACAGAGTGAGATCTTCTTGTCTCTAATAAAAAAAGTGCCAAATTACTAAAAAAACAAAAAAAATATGCAATACAGTTGTGCAGTATAGCATTCCGTGCTTTATAGATACGTGAATACAAATTTTAAGAAATAAGTTTAAAAGTGTTGGAAAAAATATACATCCTCCAAAATTAATTTGTACAAAAATATGTATTGTTTTCAGGAAGACAGAACCAATCAATAAAATGTAGAAAAGACAGATATGAAGGAAAATGATAGCTATGGCATGTATATGAACTTCAGCAAGATAAATAAGACTATATAGAACACTGGTCATTTTATGAGTAATTATCATTATGAATCATATAGCCCACAATTCTCATTCCTTTTAATTGAAAAGCATACATATTTTTCTTTATTATGGCAATAACAAACATACAGTATGGAGAAATAGTATAATGGATACACAAATAGCCATTAATTAGATGTAACAATAGCTTCCATTTTACCTTATCTTTTCATATTTTTCTTACGCTAAAGAATTTTAAAGAAAATTACAGTAACCATAACATTTAAGCCCTAAATATTTTAGTACATATCTCTAAAAAACAAGGACATTTGCTACATAATCGCAATACTGTTATTATATCCAACAAAATCAACAATAATCCTTTCATGCTATCCATTACCCAACAGAAAACATTTTTCAAGAAGAAATTACTCTTATAAAGAGGGGAAACATAGGCCGGGCACAGTGGCTTACGCCTATAATCCTAGCACTCTGGAAGGCCAAGGAGGGCGGATTGTTTGAGCTCAAGAGTTCCAGACCAGCCTGAGCAAGAGAGAGACCCCCCCCCGGCCCCCCCTCCCCCGGTCTCTACTAAAAAATAAAATAAAATAGAAAGAAATTAGCAGGACAACTAAAAATATGTAGAAAAAGTTAGCCAGTCATGGTGGCACATGCCTGTAGTCCCACCTACTTGGGAGGCTAAGGCACTAGGATTGCTGAGCCCAGGAGTTTGAGGCTGCTGTGAGCTAGGCTGACGCCACAGCACTCTAGCCCAGGCAACAGAGTGAGACTATCTCAAAAAAAAAAAAAAAAAAGAGGGGAAACACTACATAACTGGTATATAACCTGGAGGGATTATATTTTAATATTTAGTAATCTTTAATAGTTTCCCTAAGAGAGACAACAAAATAAATAGCTCCCTTCCTCATAAATGATAAAAAATTTAAAAATATTTTTCATTAAACCATAAGAGAGTGGACATTATAAATCTGAAATTATTCACAATAATGTAGCTCTGTGTGTAGGTATAGCAATGGGGTAGACAACCTATCTCAAAAAGTATAAGCTTTTGAAGAGTAAAAATTCTTCAATTCTTTAGTTCCTACTAAAATTGGTTTCACATACCCCCCCAAAAAGCAGTGAATTTCAGAACTAAAGCATAAAACACCATTCATTTCACAAAACTTGAGTTTCTAAAATTAGCTAACTTTTTTCATAGTTTAGTTTTAAATTATGCTGAAGATTTTGTAAAACTTCAAGCTTCAAAATGGATTAACTGGGTTTTTGTTACTGAAAATTATAATAACCTTCATTTAATAACATGAATTGCAAAGAATTTGAAATGTACCAGTTTTTCTGATTATTCAGTAATACCATTAGAATGTTTATGCTAACTATTAGCTGATGTACAGTGTGTATGACTTCCATGTCTTGCTAATTTTTTATAACAATCTGTTTTTTGTCAGTTTCAATGATATTGCAAACAAATAGTTTATACTTTGATAAAATTGTTAATTAAATACTGTGGTGTTTGGTAATAATAAGTCTTGTGTAGTACAATGTTGATAAGAATAAGGATATTCTTGGCCACTGACTGCTATTTTCATGAAATGGAATGTAGAAGAGGTTAACAGCAAAAAACTGATTCATGATTTTGTAAAAAAATATATGTAGCCTCTTGGAGAGAAAGGAGCAGAACAGAATAATCTTGATATATTAAAATGGGAGGAACACTGAATTTAACTACACTTAAAATACATCAGTAGAATTTTTTCCATCCTCCTCCACAGGAATTAACAATATATTTCTCACAGATTTCTGTTAACTACTTCTATTATCTAAATGTCTACCCATATGACTAAAAGAATGACTCATATCACTGAAATATTTCATAGGCTCTTATGATGATATTTTAGGGAAAAATCTCATTTTACCTTCCAGCAGAAAAATCTTTGGCAATTCCGATTAAAATACAGGAAAGTGAGAGTTTCATCAGTGAAATGGTTTAAGAGAAGAGATTTTTAGCATGTTAATATGTTTTTGTAACTTTAATAAGTGTATATTATGAAATTGTTCTTGATATTTTAAAAAAAGCTTGGTATCTATTCATTGCCTATTTTGTAAAGAATTTTAAGACATCCTAGAGAGATTTAAACCACTTAAAAAATAAAGCATAAATGAGATTTATAGATATTTGCAAGGACAACTAGCATACAACCAGGAAGGACAGCCCTCGAAAACCACTGAGTCACCATATCACACCACATAAGGTCAGATGTGTCTGGGGGCTGGCTTCACAGGCTGCAACTAGTACAGTCACACAGAACTCCAGGGCTCAGAAGCATCCTGTGCTTGTAGTTTAATGCTTTGCCGGCACTGTGTTGAAATTCTTAATAATTTTATCTTTGAATTTGTGTTTTGTAAGTTAAGTCCAATGGGACCATGGAGCATGCACCAGGGACTTGGAGCACACCTCCATGCCTCCCCCTACAGGCTCTCAGTGACTAGCTCCCTGTCCCCTGGTGCCCTGGGACCCCCTGGCCTTTCTTCTCCCCAACGCTGCTCAAGACCATGACCAATATTGCCTTCTTCCCAGAACAGCAATCAGATTGCATTGGCAGGAGTGTTGGCGGGGGCGGGCGTGGAGAGGCAGCTTGCTTTCCCCTGTGATGATCCTCAGCCTCCAGTGGGGACCTGGATATGGGCTGGAGGTGTTCCACAAACAACTATTCTGCAGTGTCTTGAGGAGGGCCAAGGAAGCAATCATTCCTGCCTTGGATGGGCAGCACCACAGCATGTTCACCAGGTGACTGGGCAGGGCCCCCTAGCACTCCCCTGATTCAGGTAAGCAAGGTGTCTCAGTGCAGATTTCAGTCCCTTAGGTTCACTCATTCACCACAGATTGAAAAGGCAGAACCATGAGAAAGAGATTGACTTCCTCACCTCTGCTAGGGCCCTCCATTTTCATTTGGCACTGTAAATTATGTAGCCAGCCCTGATTGTGCCTCCTACAACAAAAATAAACCCCCATACCTTTATAGACATCATAACATGGACTGTGGGACATCTATTCAAGTGTTTTGTTTGTTTTCAGAAGACTATTACCCTCCTTCTCTCAGTTATCAATAGCATATTATACAAATTTAGCTAGTTCTTTTTGTCTTAGAAGGCCTTTTGTTTTAAATTCTTCCTTTAGTGAATAAGGTTAAACCAAAAGGAAATCATACTCTGATCAAGTAAAATAAATAATTTTTTTTTTTTTTAGAAAACATTGAAATCATGCTGCAGAATGAAAAAAAGCATTGGGCTAGGGTGTTAATCAATATAAAGTAATTATATGAGCCGGGGTCAATTCCCATATAAAATAATCTCCCTCAGCTGTAATTTACCCTTATATAAGGAGACTGAATTACAAAACATCTCCGGGCTTTCTTAAATGTAACATAGCATTATAAAGTCTATTAAGACTAAAGTAAATCAAAGTTAACAAATTAATAGATGATACTTCTGATCTGAACCTAGTTAACTGTCCTCAGGAGTTCTTAAATTCATACAAATCATTAATTTTTAAAAATTGTGCCAAATAGGAACTAAAATATAAAACACAACCAAAATGGCTTTTTAGCAAGCATCTCAAAATTTCAGGCACCGATTTTAAGAGTGCCTACTTATAACTATTACCATAATAGTCATAGTTACTGTTAACTAAAAGGTACCAGTGATTATCCCCTTATTCCACTGCCTAATAAATTAGTATTTCCAGAACTGAGGATGAAAATCCCTTCCTCCTAAACTTTGGGTCTCCAAAATCTTGTTACCACTTCTGTCCTCTGATGAGAAAAATGAAGCTTGAGAGTCAAGGTTATCTGAAATGGGGTAAAAGCAGGTGAAGAGGTATGATAATGGTATCTCTCTAGCACATTGTAGAGAAGTGTCTCATGGTTCTGAGTCATCCTATGATATCAACTATGAATTAGATTTAGAAGATCTCAGGGAGACTCAATCAGATTTAGGCTAACCAAGAGAGTTGGTCCAGAATTTACCAAACTGCCTAGGGCCATCCTATAAGTTTTCTAGATATGAAAAAACATAGAACAGATTCATGGTTCTTCTTCAATCCCAAATTTCCTCTTGGGTTTGAAACCAGATCAGTTTCTGATCACAAGGGAGAACAAGATGACATTTACCTTTGTGGGATCACTATGCTATCTACACAACTGCCCTACTGCTTTATTTGCATTTTCCAAAATTATATAATTCCCACAGGGCACCATCCAGATAGGAAAATACCACAATGCTCAATTCTTGTGATTAGACCTTGTATTGGAGAAGATGAAAACCTCAAAGAGACAGACATAAAATTTATACACACATTAAGAAAGGTTGTCATGGCAACATTGCTTGAAGATATGTATTTTTAAATCTAAGTAAATTTGGCATTCAAAACATGTGCATCTCCCTCAAAGGTTCTGTATCAAGAATATTTTCAAAATTTCCAAATTCCTTGTGAATCTACACTTTCTTGAAAGTTTAAAAAAAAATCCTAAGAATATAATAGCAGAATAAACTTAAGCACATATTTTCTGAAGCCTTCTATGAGAAACATGCAAAGTGAAAGTCTATTAACATTACTCTTCTACTCCCAGAAGCCCTAGGCTTCTCCCTCTAAATCTTCAAACTGTAAGCAGGCTATGCCATATATTTTAAGCCCTAAAAATCAATTACCTATTACTTGATGACTTTGCAACACAAGCAACAAATCATGAAAACCAAACACACCTAGTACTGCAGTGTAATTAAGCAACAATTCATATAGATGACTATAATAGATATTGCTCTTTAACTTAGCCAAACCAATTCTTAGTTTTGTTTGTTCTCACTTAGAAAGTTCTCCAGTATTCCTAATCAGAATCTATGTTGAGAGTTGTCCTTGATTATATACCTAGTTTCGTTCTCTTGCTCAAATAATGAACATAATAGTTTGACTCCCACAGTTCCTTGTACTTTGTCCCCCGCTAACACCTTTAACTGAAGTGTTCTGTTCTTTGCCATGTAATCATTTACGAGTTCCTTCCTATATTCCTTTCAGCCACTAATCTAAAGGGTCCTTGAGCAACTTTCAAACCCAGGACTGGAGAGCTCTGGGTGTTAGAAGGTTCAAGGTAGTAAAGCTTAGGGACATGAGACTGTGGGGTCCTCCCTCCTAGAGTAAAGCATGGAAGACAGAGAACACAGTAATAATGTAATGTCTGTTTTGTTCACTGCTATGTCTCCAGTGCCTAGCATAGGATCTGCATGAATTAGTGCTAAATAAACAACTGTTGTCTGACAAATGTGTCCCATTTCTTTAGGTAGGACTGGAAAAGTCAGGATAGGTATAGGATAGAGTCATGTTGGCTAGAGAGCACTGTGCTCTGACAGAGAAAAGAGGTGGAGGTAAGGGAGAGAATATGGAATTCAGGTGGTTTATATAACAACACTATAGTCATTCTTTAGGCTAGAGAATCTTTGGACCACACATAGTTTAAGGCAGTGGTTCCCAACCTTTTTGGCACCAAGGACTGGTTTCATGGAAGACAATTTTTCCACAGACTGGGGGTCGGAGGGATGGTTTCAAGATGATTCAAGCACATTACATTTATTATGCAGTCAAACCTCTCTGCTAATGATAATCTGTATTTGCAGCAGCTCCCCAGAGCTAGCATCAATGCCTCAGCTCCAACTCAGATCATCAGGCATTAGATTCTCATGAGGAGCGTGCAACCTAGATCCCTCGCATGTGCAGTTGACAGTAGGGTTTGAGCTCCTATGAGAATCTAATGCTGCTGCTGATCTGACAGGAGGCAGAGCTTATACGGTGATAGGAGAGATGATGAGTGGCTGTAAATACAGATGAAACTTCACTCCCTCACCTGCCACTCACCTCCTGCTATGCGACCAGTACCAGTACATGGCCCAGGGTTTAGGGACCACAGGTTTAAGGAACTAGCTAACACAGATGTTCCTTAAAACTCTCAATTGTCTCTAGATCATGTTGGACAAAATGGGTTTTGTTTTATAGAGCATTACTTCCATGAAACACAGGTTTTACAGGAACTAGTTTTACAGGTGTTACTGGAAAAAGGGTACCTTCATCAAATACATTTGGAATATTCAGAGTTTAACCACATTAAAATAGATTTCTTTAGAGCAGGATTTGTCAGCACTTCCAATATTTATATTATAAATATCTGAGAAAGAATATGATCAAGGAAACTTTTTCACGGAGTACTTTACAGGATAGTGTTCCATGAGACACACTGGGAATTAATACTCTCACTAACCTGGTAAAAAACCCTGATCTTTAAACATTTCCTGGTTCAATGATGATCTAGCGATAAGATATAGAAGGGACAAATGACTACTTGCTTCCAAACTATTTTGATTGATATTTTGTACAACTAGTCTATTATAAATCTACGTTCACACCTAATACAGGCATCACTGAAAGATGGTCATACATCTTTTTAAATACTTCCATTAATTGGGTACATGGCATATCACAAAGCACAATTAGTTTTATAGGTAGTTTGGCTACCTAAAATTATTTTTCAGCTATTAGGTAACATCAATAATTGGCTTTTTCTTCTTTTTTTTTTTTTTTGAGACAGAGTCTCACTCTGTTGCCCAGGCTAGAGTGCCATGGCGTCAGCCTAGCTCACAGCAACCTCAAACTCCTGGGCTCAAGCGATTCTCCTGCCTCAGCCTCCCGAGTAGCTGGGACTACAGGCATGTGCCACCATACCTGGCTAATTTTTTATATATATATTTTCAGTTGTCCAGCTACTTTCTTTCTATTTTTTTTAGTAGAGATGGGGTCTCGCTCTTGCTCAGGCTGGTCTCGAACTCCTAAGCTCAAACGATCCACCCACCTCAGCCTCTCAGAGTGCTAGGATTACAGGCATGAGCCACTGCGCCCGGCCAATAATTGGCTTTTATTACATGCTACAACAAGATCTATTCCCAGTCTCTAGAAAGACAGCCATCAAACTGTAAACCAATTCAATGGGGAATGGAACTGAAAGAAGGAATGTCATTTCTTGCCTGGATGTTTTATAAGTGGCTACAAACTCAAAATTTACAATTATCCATTCAGTATCACAGAATTCTACAAATCAAACATCAAAATTGATCTGTGCTTCTAAGTCTAGTCCCTGAAGCCCTTATAAAAATGAAGTTACAAAGTAGTCACAGCTACTCAGGAGGCTGAGGCTGCCTGGAGGATCGCTTGAGCCCAGGAGTTTGAGT
>CAUYSK010083668.1:0-43737 GCA_963575035.1 Avahi laniger | reverse complement strand
GGCTCAAGCAATCCTCCTGCCTCAGCCTCCCAGATACCTGGAACTACAGGCACACACCACCATGCCCAGCTAATTTTTTTCTATTTTTAGTTGTTTGGCCAATTTCTTTCTATTTTTAGTAGAGACGGGGTCTCACTCTTGTTCAGGCTGGTCTCGAACTCCTGAGCTCAAACAATCCGCCCGCCTCGGCCTCCCAGAGTGCTAGGATTACAGGCGTGAGCCACCGCGCCCGGCCTACTTTCCTTAATTTTGTGAAATTTAAATACCGTAGGCTTTAAAGGGTTCCAGAATGTGAGTTATCATGCCAAGCGGCTCTTTTTCACGTGAAGTTGAAAGAAAAGCTGCTTCAAACCTAGAAGAGGAGCTACTGCCCTGCTCCAAACAGCTGTCCACCCCCAACACACACCCTGGTGCTCCCAAATCCTTGATTCTTTTGCTTTCCCTATCACAGCCACACCTACTGAATCTTGTGGAAAATTGTCCCATCTCCTGAAACAGACACGCGAGAGCAGTGGCAAACGTCCCCTTTTTCCCTGTAGTGCCGGGCATGCTGGAGTATGAGAGTCTGCAGGGCATCTCTGGCCTGAAGCCCACGGGCTTCCGGAAGCGGTCATCCAGCATAGACGACACGGACGCCTACACGATGACCTCCCTGCTGCAGCAGCTGAGCTACTTCTACAGCACCATGTGCCAGAACGGCCTGGACCCCGAGCTCGTGAGGCAGGCGGTGAAGCAGCTCTTCTTCTTGATCGGGGCGGTCACGCTGAACAGCCTCTTCCTGCGCAAGGACATGTGCTCCTGCAGAAAAGGGATGCAGATAAGGTAAAACCCAGGACCGCCACCTACCCCGGACAGGCCGGCTGGAGGGAATGCTCTTAAAGTCCAAGGCCGCACACGCCTGGCCCTGCCTGCTGCAGCCTCAGACCCCCACCAGCTGCTGCAGGGACGTCAAGGTGACTCACAGTGCCCCAGAGATGTCGGCCATCTGGCGCCTGGACCCTACCTCCCGTCACACCGCACCACGCTACCTTGACAATCCAGCCTGGTGGCTTTAACTGAGAACTAGTAATTGTATATTTTTAATTCTAGCCCTTTATGGTTATCATACACTCAACCAGCATAACCACCTTCTCCATGACTAGTACTGCAGGCAGAGAACACAGGAAACAAAGGAAAAATGATATGATTCCTGTCCTTGAGAAGCTTAAAATAGCTAAGTAATAATTCAAGGCACAAACTAGCAGTGCAGGAAATGCTTCAGAAAAGAGGGAGACTGCAGACGGAAAAGTTGGCTAAGCCAGAAGTTGTGCGTTGAGTGATTAAGGAAAGGGAGAAGACAGGCAGGGGACACGGGCAACGGCACAGTGGTGGGACCGAGCGAGCACGCCTGCTCAGGCTCCGTCTGGATTAAGAGATTTGTCTGGGGAGCAGCAGGACCAGCGTAGAGAGGTGGGTTGGATCCAACTGGGATGCCAGGCTAAGGCATTCGGAGTTTGTCCCGAAGACAAGGTAACCCACGGTTTCGAGGTGAGTCAACTCTCTCTCCATTGAGGAGACGTGCACCTTGAGCTATTATTGGAACTAACACTGATCAAGTGATTAGGAAACACATGATATGGGGTAGATATTTAAGATTCTTATAATACACACAGGAATGTGATACCTGTCTGTGATAGGAGAACCTGGGGTGGCGATGATGGTAATGATGTAAGAGAAGGTGACAAAGGAAGTATCTTAAGCTAAGAAATAAATGTGCAGCATCCATTATGCCTTTTTAGCATTAGTGAAACTTGGACATTCCCACAAACCAGGCTGGCAAATTCCCACGCCAGGGTATGGTTTTCAGATACTAAGGGGTATTCAGAAGGACTGGCCTTTGCAGATCTTTTTCTCTTTGTTGAGAAAGGAAAGAGTTCTGTTTATTTCACAAGCTCCAAGCAGATGCCCTGTAGCCCTCTGAGGTAGGTTTCAGCCCTTTTTAAAGTAAAGCCATGAACTTGCATGTGCCTCCATAGCTTTTGCTAAACTCAACCTTCACTCCATCAGGGGTTCCCCCAAGACTGCGTAAGGACATGAGGGAGATTCACAACTCTAGATCTTAGAACAACTTCTTCGAGGACAAGCAAACATCTGCCCCAGAGTTGCTCAGTGCTTTTCCCTTTCACCAGTTGAAAGTGGCCATCAGAGAAGTAATGCCTTTACAGGGCTACGCTGTTAGAGGCATTCGCTTATTCATTCAGATATTTACCAAGTGCCTGCCATAAGCAAGGCCTACACAGGATTTGAGATGGCTTTACAACGAAATCACAAGCAATAAAATAACAAAATATGAACACAAGTAGAAAATCAGAACCAAAGAAAAGAAACATATATAAATAGTAGACAGAGCAGCTTGAAAACTGGCTGTCAGGACAAAGAGCAAAACACGATGAGCTCTTTGTTTCATTGGGTATGGTGAGGCAGGACAGCTCCTGGGAAGATACAAAGATTTTCCTAGTACCTAAGTCTTTCTTGTTCCTAGTCATGAATTGCAAAAATAATGCCTCATGTGGAACTCTATCTCATAATTGCCACGCTAGCATTTTTACAGGAAATTTCATTGTGGCTGCTTTGCCCATTGTCCCATGAAGACAGTTCTGATAGGAACTAGAATAATGGGGCCCAAATAAATAGGTTGCTTTCTGGCCCGAGGGATTCTGGGAGAGTAGGAAAAGCAACGATTTGGGTCTTAAAGAACAGATGGGATTTCAACAAATCAAGAATTACAGGAATGAGCACAGGCTAAAATGAAGGGAAACTGAATGAGCACACCAGGAGTGATAGGGAACCTGGAAAAATCAGGAAGAGAGCAGAGTGCCGGGGTGAAAAATACATATTTAGTCCCTCAGCAGTGGCAGCCAGTACAGGTTTTTTTCTTCAGAAGGTTTAAACTATGAATTTGCTTTCTTTAATAGTTGCAGGACTATCCAGGTTATGTGTTTCATCTTAGGTGGGTTTTAGTAGTTTGTGATTTTCAAGAATTGGTCCATTTAGTCTAAGTTGTTGAGTTTATGCACGTAGAGCTGTTCATAATATTTCCTTGTTATCCTTTGAATTTCTTCGGGATCTGTAGTGCTGTCCCTCTTCCATTCCTGAATTTGGGACATTTTCAGCCAGTATTTTTCCAAATATTTCGTCTACATCATACTTTTTCTTCTACTTCTAGAACTTCTGTGATGCAAATGTTAGCTCTCTCATTATTGTCCCATGAGTCCCTAAAGTTTTCTTCATTTTTCTCAGTTTTTTCCCCTCTGTGCTGTTCAGATTGGATAATCCCTATAATCCCTTCAAGTTCAGCGACTCTTCTGTTATCTCTAGTCTGCTACTGAGACTATTCAGTGATTAATTTTATTTCTGTTACTGTATTTTTCAATCCTAAAATTTTCATTTGGTTTCTCTTTATATCTTCTATTTCTTTTCTGAGACTTTATATTAATATCTTTCCATTCATTGCAAGAGAGTTTATGTTTACTTTTTGAATCATTTTTATAACTTCCTTTTAAAGTCTTTGTCAGATAATTGCAATATTTGTGTCATCTCAGTGTTGACATCTGTTGTCTTATTTAATGTGAATTGAGATTTTTCTGTTTTTTCATATGTCAAATAATTTTGAATTGTATTCTAGACATTTTTAATGTTATATTATGAGATGCTAGTCTAGATCTCTGCATCCTATGGAGGATGTTGATGTTTTTTCAGGTAAACGACCACTTGGGTTCAGGCTACAAGTTCTGACCAACTCTATGTATTGTGGTCCCCACGTCGGTTCAATTTTCAGAGGCTTTGTGGTGCTATTTGGTTCTGTCTCATATGTGTGACATACACTGGCCGGTCTGGAACTTGAGTGGTTGCCTAGGTCATAGTACAGTTCTCGAAGTGTGTGTATGCTGTTTAGGGTCAGATCCATGCATGGACTCAGAGATAAGCCCAGGAACTCACAAAGAACTTTAAGAAGCTACTTTCTGAGCTTTCCAGGCTCCTCCCCTTCCACAATATCCCTGGAACTTTCTGGTCCCTTTTTGGTCCGTCAGCCCGAAAACTGGGGCTTTACATAACTTGCTCTGCAGTGCAGTTCCTGCAGTGTCCCTCCTGGGGACGCATGGTGGGAGGGCAACGAGAGAATTAAAGCAGTGGACTCATCTGTCCTCTTGAGCCACAGCTCCTCCGGTGGGAAAGGAACTTTTCCTTCTCTCCAAGTCTCAGGCTCCCGCTGGCCCCCATTGCCACCGCTGCCGCCGTGGGATTGTTGGGACCTGAGCATGAAAGAACGAATAAAGGAAGGGGAAAAGCAGGGCATTTCCACCCTCTCTCTGGGCATCAGGAGGCCCTTCTCCAGCTCCTCAAGCTAGAGCCGAGGGCTCCTCCCAGAGCTCTTTGTTGAAGTCGATGCTCACTTCTCAGTTTCAGGCCGTGTTGAGGTCAGGCCAGTGAAAAGCAGAGGGAAACAACCGGTAAACTCACTTTCAATTTGGAAGTACTTCAGATTCTGGTCATCTTCCCCAAGACACTTGCTACTATTTACTTTTCGGAGTCCTCAAATAGCTGCCCATGCGTTCCATCCAGGGCACATAGCTGCATCCAGTGGGAGCAACAGGGTGGACTGTGGCTTACTCCAGCTCACCAAGAGCCAGAACTCCACACGTTTTTGAGTAAGAGAATTAACATGCTCAAAATTCAGATTTAGAAAGGCCTGTGGTAGGATCAAATGGGGTAGATTAGAAGGGCTAAGATGGGAGGCCCATTAGAAACTAATAACTCAAACTATTGGGACAAAGTGACAATGCAAAAGAAGGGGGGCAGAACCAAGGCAAGGGGCGTTGTCCCACATGCGTGGCTTCCCCGCGCACTACATGACGGTGGCACTACTGTCCCAGTGTCACACCCGAGAGGAGACCCACACAGGGAGTTGCTTATTGGGAACTCCCTAGAGATCACCTAGTTCAACACTCAATTTTTTTTTTTAGTGTCTTCATTGATTTGTAATTTACATACCATGAAGTTCACCCATTTAAAGTTCAGTGGTTTTTGGTATATTTCCAGCATTGTCCAACCATCACCGTAATGTAATCTTCACCATAACGTAATGTAATTTTCATCTCTCCTAAAAGAAACCTCATGCCCTCAGCAGCCACTCTCACCCCTCTACCCCCAACTCTCTATCCCCGAGCTTAGGCAACTACTAATATGTTTTCTTTCTCTATAGATCTGCCTATTCTGGACATTTTTAAACAATGGAAGCATAGAATATATTCTCTTTTGTGGATGACTTGCACTTACATAATGTTTGGGAATTTTATCCATGTAGCAGATATCAACATCTCACTCCTTTCTATTGCTGAATAATATCCCATCGTATGGATATGCTGTAATTTGTTTACCCATTCAGCTGTTGATGGGCATTTGGGTTGTTTTCACTTTTTGGCTATTAAGAGTAACGCTTCACTTAGTAGAATGCGTTCCAGCTCTATCCAGAAGAATACAAGAGGTGCTGTATCACCATTGTTTCTTAAAGCCAAATAGTACTCCGTGGTATACATGTACCACATTTTATTAATTCATTCATGTATTGATGGACACTTGGGTTGTTTCCACATCTTTGCAATTGTGAATTGTGCTGCTATAAACATTCGGGTGCGGGTGTCTTTTTTTTAGAGTGTCTTTTGTTCTTTTGGGTAGATGCCCAGTAATGGGATTGCTGGATCAAATGGTAAATCTACTTGTATCTCTTTAAGGTATCTCCATATTGCTTTCCACAGAGGTTGTACTAGTTTGCAGTCCCACCAGCAGTGTATGAGTGTTCCTATCTCTCCGCAACCATGCCAACATTAATTGTTTTGGGACTTTTTGATAAAGACCAGTCTCACTGGAGATAAGTGATATCTCATTGTGGTTTTGATTTGCATTTCCCTGATGATTAGAGATGCTGAGCATTTTTTCATATGTTTTTTGGCCATTATTCTATCTTCTTTTGAAAAGTTTCTGTTCAAGAATGGAAAAACAAGCACCACATGTACTCACCATCAAATTGGTATTAACTGATCAACACATAAGTGCACATATAAGAATAACATCTATTGGATATCGGGCAGCGGGGAGGGGGGAGGATGGGACAGGCACACACATACACAAAGAGTGCAATGCACACCATCCAAGGGATGGACATGCTTGAAGCCCAGACTTGGGAGGGGAGGGGGAACAAGGGCGACATACATAACCTAAACATCTGTACCCCCATAAAATGCTGAAATAAAAAAAAAAGGGTAACACTGCTATGAGTATTTGTGTACCAGATTTTGTGTGGACATGTTTTTAGTTCTCTTGAGTATATACCTAGGAGTGGAATTGCTGGGTCATATGGTAACTCTGTGTTTAATTTTGAGAAACTACCAAATGGTCTTCTTTGCTCCTCTGGCTTTCACTCCAGGTGCAACATCAGCTACTTAGAAGAATGGCTTAAAGATAAGAATTTGCAGAACAGCTTAGCCAAGGAAACTTTGGAACCTCTCTCTCAGGCAGCCTGGTTGCTTCAGGTCAAGAAGACCACAGACAGCGATGCCAAGGAAATCTATGAACGCTGCACCTCACTGTCTGCCGTGCAGGTGACCGGCTTGCTTAGTGTCTCTCTGCATCTTCCCTGACACATCTCTGTGGTTGGCATTGCCTTTCCTGGCCCAGCCAGCTGTGGGTGACTCTGTTCTCTGGGGAGCATACTTATATGGCCCATCCTTTTATCTAATAAGTATTTATTAAACACTAACTCTAGGTCTTAAAAATATAAAAGTGTCTAGGACACATCCCCTGCCCACTCAACTCACGGATGCGCACATGTGGGGGTAGGAAAGTGGAGGCAGGGAGGCTGGAAGGGAGGTCCTCTTACTGTCATCGAATTCTGTCATTTGTCTTTGCTCCCTTCTGCACTCTTCTCCCCTTGTTTTCTCTCTTCTTGCAAATAGTTAACACCTGTTCCTGAGCCAAATTACAGGATAAAAGAACCACCTGTGGTTCCCAGTGGTTTCCAAACCACCAGAACCATTATTTCATGAACAGAGTTATTCTTTTTCATGGTCTGACACCATGTCATGTAATGTTTGCAGATCATCAAGATCCTTAATTCTTACACACCTATAGATGACTTCGAGAAAAGAGTGACTCCATCCTTTGTTCGCAAAGTACAGGTGAGATCCTTAAGGATGTGCCTTTTAATTTGACCTCCAAAGTATGGTATAAGAGATTGATATTTAATTAACATTGTAGGAATCCAGGATTAAAATACATTTACCAATGTGCAAATGAAAGGTATCCAGCTCAAAGGCAACAGGAATTTTGCCTGTCAAATTCCCCCAGTTTTCAGAATCCATTTTAGTGGGAAGGGAAGGAAAACACCAAAACCGTGACTCACGTGCTTGTTCCTTCAGCATGGCTTGTTGTGATAAGTCTTTGAGTGCTGTGCAAGTGGGCAGAGACTGAATGGAAACACAGAGACCATTTTTCTTATATGGTCATTTTTATATAGCAATTTTTAATATAATCCCTAAGGTTTCTCCCCCAATGAACTAGGGCAGCAGTTCTCAGAGTTTGGTTCAAGGATCCTTGGGAGTCCTTGAGACCCTTTCAGGGGTTCTGCAAAGTTTTCCTTTTTCTAAATACATACCTATGTGAGGCGGGATATTCTTCACATACTTCAACCAAAATAACATATCACAACAGATTGAATGCAGAAGCAGATATATGTAAGTCTTATATTAAGTCAGACATTAAAGGGATTTACAAAAATATGAAAGCAGTACCACTTCTCACTAAATTTTCTTTGTTTTGGAAAATGATGTCTAACATGTGTTTATTATTTTAATGAATTAAACATTTCCAATTATTGTTTTAATTACTAGTCTGGTGACTGTGAATAATTATACCCACATGCACAAAAGCTCTCTGGGGTCCTCAATAATTTTTAGGAGTTTAAAGGGGTCCTGAGACCAAAAAGTTTACAAACCACTGAATAAAGAAGAAAGGTGGATTCAGTGAAAATGTAAAACTTCAGATCTACTCATGTTTGAGCTTAGAATTATGCCATGAAAATAGATTAGAACACAGATAGATTTGTGGTCAGCGCATCCTGCGGGAAATGAACTTCTGAGGTGAAACAGAGTCCGTATTCGTGAGAGCTGATCTGGAAGCCCTGGATAGACCATTCGACCATTTGCAATGGCCCTGTGAGTGCCATCTATGGGATTCTGGGAGGAGCTCTTCACTGGAGATGCAGCTGTGTTTCTCTTACTCTTGGCTTTCAGGTGGCAGCAAGGCAGATTTCCTTATTCATTTTTCCTCTGGTTCTAATTTCAGGCTCTCCTAAATAGCCGGGAGGACTCGTCGCAGCTGATGCTGGACACCAAATATCTCTTTCAAGTCACGTTTCCTTTCACCCCCTCTCCTCATGCCCTGGAGATGATCGAGCTCCCCAGCAGCTTCAAGCTAGGCTTTCTCAGTAGACTATAGCGGGAGACAAACTCGGTGCACCTTCCCCTCAGAAGCTAAGTGAGGGCCAGATATGGGGGATGTGCTTTATTAATTAGAACTGGAAATGCTTGGGAATGTGACTTACGGAAGAAAATAGAGCTCTCCCAAATGGACCGCATCATCTCTCGTTCACGGTGACGGAGCCGCTGCTGTAATTTCTTAAGAATTCACACACACCAGCTGCGGTTGGAAAGGCTGCGTCCCGCTCTGGAGTCTCAGGTGGCTTTTACTGGGATACCTGGAAGGCTCGTGTTTCCTTGCGGTGCCTCGTGCTCTATTCTATCTTGTGACAGGGCTCCACCAGGAGGGAGTGAGATACGGGCACAGTGGCCCCAAGGTTCAGGTGAAGCCCAGGTACATTTACGAAGCCACAGTGGGTTCCAGGGCTGAGTCTTCCAGGAAATTATCCCGTTCGGCCAGCAGGGCCTGCTAAAAAGCCCCTGGCCCACTGCGGGAGTGGGGTTCATTAACTCTTTTGACTGAAAATGCCCCTGCATAAAAAATGTTTATTTTAGATCCCTCTAGTTTTTAAGAGAATATTCAATCTGAAATGAATCATATGAAGTATTTTTTATATATCTCTCTAATGTATCATTAAATCTTAATTGCCTTGCCATTTACCTTCTCCTCTGAAAGAACATTTCCTTAAAATTGCATCTGCCAACATACTTGCCATAATTTTTCCCGTTTAATATCTCTTGTACAAAAACTTTTTAAAAAACTAAGTTTAAAAAGACAACCTAAATGACCTTCTCTATCCAGTCAGCATTCCAATGTATTTATTTTTAAATTTTCTCATAAAAGTAACTGAAGAATTATGTCAGTTGCTCCTTTGGAGAAATCTGTTTCCCAGGTTTTCCGGGAGCTGGCTATTCCTTGCTCCCCCAAACCTTCTCATTCCTTCCTTTCAGAGCATGAAATGTCACGGGATGAGCACCCCAAGCCGAGGCTCTCTGCACCCCCCCGAGAATCCCACCTGCCCTTTCTGTTTCTGACCGTCACAGGCAGTAGCTGTGACCCCGTAACACAGACGTGTTCCTTAGCAGTGGGAATAACACGTGATTATGAAGCAACATCACCCTCCTGGTATATAATGTATTTTCACATTATAAATGATTTAGTTTAGCTCATTTCAATACATTGTATATGAAAAAATTAAAAGTAGAACTTTGTAATACTTGAATCAATAAAATAAATTACCAAATGAATGGAGTCAGATTCTTTTCATTGCTAGGAGATTACATGTCTCTTAAGCGCACAAGTTTTACGCCTTTCTTTAAGGGTCATACTGATAGATGCTAGAATCTATATAGATGTATAATGTCTCATTAAAAGTATATAAAAGTGCTTAGACAGGAAGTAAACATGTCCTGTCTCCGGGGGCTCCCACACTGTGTCAGAATGAGGGAGGGGCTGCTTGGCAGAGAACTGGCTGCATTTCTGATCCTCGGTTGTGGCCTCAGTGCCCATTCTGGACCCTCCCCACCCCAGGAGGAGCCATCACGCTTCCTTTCCGGCTCCCATAACTCAGGGCTCATACCTGTTTGACAGCGCTTATCCTGGGCTCTGAGCCAGTAGCATCGCCCGTTCCCTCTGTGGGCCTGTGAGCTCCGGAGGGTGGGCACCACATCCCACCCAGCCCTGCCTCATCCTGCTGCTGGCGAGACGGAGAGCTCCCAAGGAGCAAAGCCGTCTTGGCCGGGACAGGGATTGGAGTGTGTGTGTTGTTGGGGGGTGGGGGGCAGGATGTCAACCATGGGAAAGCAGATCTTGTTTGGGAGCAAGGAGACCCACAGAGACCAGGGAGTGCATACGTGGAAAGCAGGGAGAAGGAGGTGCCCACCCCACAGTCTTGATCAGGTCTGCAGAGCTGAAGCGGGGAAGGCTGGCCAACATGGAGAGATGCTGCTAACATGCAGTCACAGGTGAATGTCAGGGCTGCTCAGCAAGTGGGCGTGGACGTGGAGGTCAACCCACCAAAGTCAGCCTCCACCGGGGTTAGGAGGGGGCCTAGCAGCGTGGATGGTAGAAGGGTCAGGGGGTGAGTGAGTGATGCACATGGCAGCATGTGCCCCAGCAGGGAGGAAGGCAGCAAGCTGAGCTGGGACGCCCAGCTAAGGAGATTAGCTGTGCAAGGTGCTTTCGCACCTGCATGCTGCAGCTCTAGCTTCTCGCCTTTCTCCTCGGCGTTCTGCACATCGGTTCCAAGTGCTGACTCTGTGGAAGGTATGTGCATGTTAACATTTAATTAGAAGACTCTGGCTTTCGGGAATGCTCAGAAGGGTGTCCGGATGTGTACATGCCAAGGTGTCGACAGGGGTCTTTCTGTGTGGTGGGAGCACACGTGAGGGGTGTTTTATTCTAATTTTATATACCGTACATTCTAATTTTCTACAATTCACATGAATTTGTTTTGAAATAATAAAAAGGTGTTTTTAAAATATATTAATATTGGCATCAGAAAAAGATGAAACATCTTTAAAATCATTTAATTGGTTTTAAAAATTGGTCCAGGTGATACTTTATATGACAATATAAGCCTCAAAGTACGGCTCATGGACTAGAAAGAGGTTTTGCACACTGAACGTTTTATAGTTGCAGTGACTCTGTGAGATACATCCACATTTTTGTATCAGCAGTTTGTGCTTTTTATTGTATTAACATATCACAATTTATGTAGTCTAATGGGTGAACATTTGGGTTTTTCTAGTTTAGGGATATTATGAATAAAGCTGCTATGACAGTCATGCTTTTTTTCCCTGAGGAAATAAAAGTATATCCAGGCGTAGAATTGCTAGGTCACAGAAGATATATGTATGCTCAGCTTCAGTAGGTTCTACCAACCAGTTTTCCAAAGTGGTTGTGCCACTGTATACCCCCATCAGCAGGGAAAGACATTCCAAGTTCTCCACATCCTTGCCCTCACTTTGTATCGCCAGTCTTTTTCATTTGAGCTACTCTGGTGGGCAAGTAGCGGTATCACGTTGTGGTTTTAATTTGTATTTCTTTGATGACTAATGACGTTGAGTGCCTTTTTATATGTTTATTGACCATATGAATATCCTCATTTGTGAAGTGACTATTCAAGTCTTTTGCCCATTTTTAAAATATCTTTTACTGAGATATAAAACTCAAGACATAAAACTCACCATTTTAAAATGTATATTTCAATGGTTTTTAGTTTATTTACAAGGATGTGCAATCATCGCCACTATCTAACTCCAGTGTTTTCATCACCCCAAAAAAGAAATCCCATGTGCATTAAGCAGTCACTCCCAGCTCCCCCTTCCCCCCTTCCTCCCTCCGCAGCAACCACTAATCTGCTTTCTGTCTCTATGGATTTGCCTATCCCGGACATTTCACATAAATGGAATCATACAGTATGTGGCCTCTTGTGTCTGGCTTCTTTCATAGTACAGTGTTTCCAAGGTTTGTCCGTGTCGGGGCATGTATCGGAACTTCATTCTTCTTTATTGCCAAATACCAGTCTACTGCATGGATAGTCAACATTTCGTTTATCCATTTATCAGTTGGCGGATGCTTGAGTTGTTCCACTTTTTGGCTAATAATGCTGCTACAAATATTTTATATATAAGTTTTTATGTGAACATACATCTTCAATTATCCTGGGTATACACCTAGAAGTAGGATTGCTGGGCCATGTAGTAACAACTCTATACTTGACTTTTGAGTAACTGCCGAGCCACTTTCCACGCTGCACCCGTGGAAAATGGCTACCCCACTTCACATTCCCACCAGAAATGCATGAGGGGTATTTTACCCACTTTTAATTGAGTTAATAAAGCATTATTTTAAAAGTGAAAACCGGATATACCCTATCTATTCAACCACAGGAGACTGGTTTAATAAATTATGATACTCCATAGTATAGAATAATGCTGAAGCTATCACCAAAAAAGGTAGCTCTACAGGTATTAAAAGAATAAGTTAGATGAAAAAAGTAATTTTCATAACTATTTTATCAGTTATTTGCATAATTAGAAATGCTGTATCTATCTGTTTGTGCCAGAAAAGTCTAGAAGAATGAACAACAAACTGAACAAGAGAGTGGGAATACAGGGCATGTGATGGGAGACTTTCAATTTTCACTTTCTAATTTTTGGTATTGATTCTTTTTAAAATAAACGTGTATTTCCTTGGTAATTTTTAAGCCATATATTTAGGTAAAACAGACATCAAAGAAATTTTGTGCTTCGCATACGATTATTAGGGGAAGGTTTGAGAAGTTCTATGAACTCCTACTGTAGAGCAACTTCATGTCAAAACTTGTTAAAATAGGGGCAATTTTGTCTTTCTTGTCAAAATGCTCATTGGAGTATTTGCTCTGTGAAAAATTTCCTCATCATAAAAATAATTATTGACAATAAGTACAACAGAATGTACTAAAATTTAGCTCATGATATAAATACTGGATGAAAAACATCAATATATAGAAATATAAACAATATACATAAACAGTATGACCCCAATTATCTTAAAAATCTATTATTACATAGAGGAAAATGTGAAAAGGAGTCTCTCTGGGAGGTGGGATTATAGGTGATTATCTTCTTTATACCTTTTTGATTTTTCCAAACTTCCTATAATGAACATGTAAAACATTCGTAGTTTAAAAATACTTTAAATTTAGTTTGTAGCTTACTCATGTTTAACCAACCAGGTCTAAAATGGAGCTATGTGATATGACTTAAGGCTGATATGACTGAAAAATTGTTGTCTCCATTAAAAAATGGTGTTTTCCAAGAATATGCAAAGACATGTGAAGATGAAAACGCTATGAAGCAAAAAACTGAAGTTCGAAATCATATGTGGCACATAATTCCAGTTTTGTAAAAGGTACATACACATATGTACTTATGAAGATACTAGAAGGAAACTTAAAATGCTAACAGGACAGTTTTTTGTTGGTGTAGGGCATATAGGTGATAACTTTTCCTTCTTCAAGTCCTTCTGTTTCCAATTATTTCTAATGAACATTATAAGCAGCATTTATAATTTGAAAAAATAAAACGCAGTCTGAGAAGAAAACCTGTCTCTACCCAGATTTGGAATATTGGCAAATTTTTCTACTTCTGTTTTTCTTCTCTCCCATAACTCCCAGCCATCCTTCCATTCCTTCTCCACTGGGTTCCTTGGGTTCCTCTCGCCTTCCATTCCTGTGGCTGCTACTCTGGCCAAGAGCATTTCCTCTTCTCCGGAATATGATAACAGTCTCTTAACCTAGTTCATCTTCCTGCTGTCCGTTCTCTCTCTGACCTATTTCTGGAAGCACAAATGCTGGAATAATCCACTTGAATGATGTCGTTCCCCTGTTTAAAAACCCGTGGCTCGCTAATGCTATTACTTGGAGTCCTCAGCCTGACCTTGTCACTGGCCGCTTTTGCAGGATTAGGGAGTGGGGACAACAGTTACCAAGCCCCCACCATGGGCCAGGGTCTGGTGGGCAGGCCCTTTTGCATTCTTGAACTCATCTTTTGTAACAAAACCGGGCAGCCTGACAGTGCTAGCTCACAGTAAGGGCTGTAGAATCACCTTCCATACAACTCAGGCTCCACCTCTGACCTTGAATTTGTTTCACGCCCCTGTGTTTCCTTAGCTGTAACACAGATGTCCTGCCTCCCTCCCAGAATGGTTGTGAGAAGCCAGGGCTGAGCAGCACTCCACGGCGGTCAGTAGCTGGTTCCCTTGTGAGCTGCTGTCCCTAAGGGGCTGCCCTCTACCCCTTTGTGCCTAAAGTTCTCAAGAGCTGTGCCAGCTGCCCCTTTGCTCTAGGAGTTGAGCCCAACTCATGAGCTCCCCATTCTCTCTCCAGCCCCATGGTGACCTCTGCATGGCAGACATTGCCCCTGATAAATGTCCCCACTGTCACCTCCCCGACAAATACATCCCTCTCAAATTCAGCTCTGTTGAAACATCAGATCTGAAATATCTTTATGCTCAGGGGGTCATTTATTACAATCTTAATATGGCTCACTCTTTGGAATACCATCAAATTGACAGGGCTGGCTGGGCATGGTGCCTCGTGCCTGTAATCCCAGCACTGTGGGAGGCCAGGAGTTTGAGCCCAACCTTGGCAACATAAATCCCACCCCCCACCCCGCCCCGTCTCTACAAAAAAATAGAAAAATTAGCCAAGTGTGGTGGCACTTGCCCGTAGTCCTGAGGCAAGAGGGTCGCTTGAGCCCAGGAGTTCAAGCCTGCAGTGAGCTATGATTGTGCCACTGCATGCCAGCCTGGGTGACAGAGTGAGACTCAGTCTCTAAAAACAAAGAAACGAAAAATTAACAGGAATAAGCTGGCTGCTTCCTTCCCCCTCGACCTCTCTGTTCTCCATCTCCAACAATGGCACCATGACCCTCAGTCTCCCAAACAGAAACCTTGGCCATATCATAGATGCCTCCCTGTCCTTGTCCCCACACGTTGCCAAGCCTAGTTCCTTCTTCTCCTTCCTAAGCATGATGCAAGTCCATCCCACTGCATCGCTTTCATCCAGGACCTCCTGGTGTCTTGCCTGAACTGCCACCGTGGGCTCCTCTTGCTCTTTCCTCCGCATCTCCCGCCACCCCTCCTTCCTGAGGCAGCAGGGACTCCGCTATTGCTGCCACTCAGGGCAGCATGACCTTGGTCGTGCACACTCACTATATTTCTGACCTTGAGCTAAGTGCTTTCCACACTGCCTCTTATAATTCCCCTGACACCCCAGAAGTGTAGATTTTAAGATCTCCATTTCACAGATTAGCAAAACAAAGCTTCAGAGAGGTCTAGTAACTAGCCTTGGTAGAGCCAGGAACCGGGTAGTGAGCCTGTCTCTTTAACCACCGGATGGTTTTGCTTCCTCAAGGGTGTCTCCGTCAGTGGCCTGGGCCTGTCTGCTGACTTCCGCGTGAACAGGCAGGACCCTGGGTCTTTGGCTGTCAAACGTTTAATGAGTGGGTGTCTGCCTTGCCGGGAACCAACGCCACACTTACATGGCCTTGTGGCTTTGTCACCATTTGCTGACTCTTGTCTTTACTCCAAAAGTCCACCCCGAGGGGAGGAATGTTTTTAAAAGTTTTAAATTATAGCATCCATCACAGCAGCGATTTCCACTGTGAAACCCCACAGAATTGATACTATGCTGCAAAGATCAACCCGATGGCGCCCACAAGCTGCCAAAACAACTGGTAAAACGTGTTAGTTCAGAAAACGTATTGTCTGCCTCTTTCTCACTGGTTAAATAAATGAGTTGTGTTGGCCCAGCGTGTTGTAATAAATCAAAGGTTACAAATTAACTGCATATACTTTATCCCACATGTAGAAGTCTGAGCAACTACCATGATAAAAGGAAGAAGAGGTTTTACAAAGCTTTCTCACACCCCCCCTCCTTTTTCCATTTTTTTCAGCTTCATCTTGGATAAAAGATGTGTGATCAGACGTTTCTAGTTAACGTATTTGGCTCGTGTGACAAATGTTTCAAACAAAGGGCTCTGAGACCAGTTTTCAAGAAATCTCAACAACTGAGCTACTGTTCAACATGTGCAGAAATTGTAAGTGCCACTTTTTAAAAATTTGGGTCACCTATCTTAAAACAGTATCTCATAAGAGTCCTGTGGCAGATGAGTTCCCATGGCATCAGTTTACACAACACGAAATTTTCAGCATGCCTGGGCTTCCCAAGGCAGCGTAGCACAGGGGGTCAGAGTGTGGACTCTGACGTCCCACTGCCTGGGTTCAAATCCTGTTTATGTTCCTACTTAGTGGTGTGCCAAGGAGGTCCTCACCTCTCTCCTGAAGCCTGTTTTCCCATATGTAAAATAGGAATACTATTAGCATCTCTATCATAGGGTTTTGTGAGGATCAAATGAGTTCATTTGATAAAGCGTTTAAAATAGTACCCAGTAGAAGTGCTCAATGACTGTTTTAGCTATCATTATTTCTTAGGGCTAATGATTTTTCTTCCGTCTTCTGCCAGTCTGCCTGGCAGGCAACCAAGCTAAAAAAAAGAGTCTGGCAAATAAACAATCTGGAAGCACTTTTCCGAGGACCTTGTTCCAGCTGTATGTAGGTAGAACTTCATTGATCGAACCATACATGACCAACGTAGTGAGCAAAATGAAGCTCAGAAAGTGCTCCTTGGGCTTAAGTCTTCAGTGAGGGCCAGGAATTGAATGCAAATCCTGACATTTTTCAAAGCACACAAAATCAAGTCCTCACCAGAGGTGGCTATGCCCAGGCTTTAGATCTTGCAGCAAAAATGCTCACAGCATCCCTGAAGCCCTAGGAATTTGTCCTTAGATTTGCAAAGCTGTGCTCAATAGCATGGCGGAGCAGAGCCCCCACCTGGTGACCAGTGGTACAGCATGCCTCCAGGAAAACCCAACAGGAAATCCCCACGTTATCAACGTATTTAAATATACATGAATATCAAAGAGAGGAAAGATGACTTTACATTTTCTCCAACTGGAGAAGAAAAGGCACTTTGTATGCTCTTGATTCCACTGTAATCCCTCACAGTAATTACATTTCTAAAAATTATTCCCATGAAGCAAATTGCAAGTATATGGCCCAGGGGGGCATAAAAAGGCTTTGGTACTGCACAGTAATTCCGGTGTTTCTTCAGGCTTGGTGCAATGGGCTTCTAGCTGCAGTATATTATGTTCTTAACTTGACTCTGCAAACTGTAAAACTGAAGACATTCAGTTCTTAAAGCAAGCCTGCTTTCTGGGGGCCCTACCCTCCTATTATTTATTAATCTAACTATTCTGCCTTCAAGCTTCCTCTGTGGGCAGAATAAGCCCAGAATCGCAGATTTTTGGGTCTTCAGTAGCATCATAGGTGCTCCCAGCTCAGGGACCCTGCCTGGAGATGCTCTTCCAGGGGACTGTGACTGCTCATCTCCACCGCAAGCATTTGGGGCTTCCCACATATTCAGACAGCATCCCTTAGCTGAAGAGACATGCAATGACTGACAGCGACTTTTCCTCCAGGTGTTTGGGATTATTTACACATAGCCCCCCAGTGGACCCTTTTCACGAATAGGGGTGCCCCTGTAGCTCAACCACTGCTGAAATATAGCCAACCTCAACTCGTCTCATCTCCAGCTTCCTCCCTTCTAAAAAGGAGTTACCACCAAAGTACAGGAAGCCACTTTGCAAACTTTGTCCCACCAGTAAAATGTACATGGCGTCATCTCTAGACGGTTGACTCTCCAGCTTGGAGGATGCTTGGGGTTTATTTTACACAAAGACCCCCCCACCCCCTGCCAGAGGAGGGCACACACCCGTGTTAAGCACCACCTGCCCCAGGTCTTCACAGGCAGCCCCTGAGCCATGTGCACACATGTCCCACGATGGTCCAGGGCGATGATGCTTTGCCTGGGCCTCCTAAGATGGGCCTTGTAAAAAGTGTCCTCCGTGACCTAGTGTCTCATTTCAATTACTCCATGTGAACTGCTCAGGTATATCAGGCAGCCTCAGTGATAACAGTGAGCAGTACTGTGTGCCACGCATCACGTGCTCTGAATGCTGGACTATCCCCCATTTACAGATGAGCAGCCCGAGACACAGAGAAGTCGGTCACCTCAGGCCACACAGCAGAGCCAGGATTTCCCCCCAGGGGCAGTCTGTTCTAGATAGAGCCTGTGCTCTTAAACTTTGCTCTTCAAACCCTGAAACAGATGTAATATGTTTGCTTTTATATTTTTATTATTATTTTATATTTATAATTATATAAATTATATGTATATAAAACATTTATGTTTATATTTTGTTTTATTTTAATTACATAATTTATATATTTTATATATTCTGTTTTATACATCCACTTAACAAACCAGCATTAACTGAGCACCTACCATACGCCAGAATTATGCTAAATGCTGAAGATAAATGATGAATAAACCTATATTGATGGGAAGGGAGAAGGGAACTGGCAGCTAATAAGCATCTGCTACGTCTGCAGAAGTCTGCTAAGAGCTTTCACTCACATTATCTTATTTAATTCTCATGACAACCCTATGAAGTAGGTACTATGAAGCAGACCTTCCAGATAAGGAAACGAAGGATCTCAGACTCTAACCTGCAAAACAACTATGTACAGATGAATATAGATTCCTTTCAATTTTTCTCAGAGAAGGCCCAGGACAGCAAGGAGAGGCTGGGTTTCTCTGGCAAGGAGGGGATATGCAGAGGGCAGGGACAGCAGCCGAGATTCTGCTTGAGGATGTTCCCTCCAGAATTTGTAACCTTGACCTGTCTTTCCTCTGCACACAAACTCAGGCAAGATTGCAGACAGGGGAAAAGGGAGGCGGCACGGTTTGGATCATCCACACCGAAGTCTAGAGGCTGTTGGAGCCAGACTGCTTGGGTCCAAATCTTGTGTCCTCCTCTTTCTTAGACTGTGACCCCTGAGAGATTACTGAGCCTTTCTCTTCCTCAGTTTCCTCATCTGTAAAATGGAGATAATAGTGCCCATTCAGGGTGACTCCTGTGACGACCGAACAAGTTATTAAAGTACTTAGAACAGTGCCTAACACTTTAGGTGACCAGGGAGAGGGGATGCCTGAGCCTGATACAAGTCACTAAATGCGTGTCCTTGGGAGAACTGTAGCCTCAGAAGAGACGTGAGAGACCACCGGGTTCAGAAGCCCCAGGTCCGCGCCTGCGCACCTGCCAACCCACCGCCACCCGCTTTTGCTGCCCCAGGCCCGGGAGCAGATTCTCAGTGAAGAAAAGGAAAGCTAAGGGTGGGCCTCCTAATGCTGCAGAGACCCCAGAGCTTTCAGAGGCCACACTAGTTTTATCTTTGCATATTTAAGTCAACAAGCGAGGAAAGTTTCCGGGTAATTGTGGGGTGCACATCACAGCTGCAAGAGTCGGGCCTCGTGGCTGTCTCCTCTCTGGTCCTCTCTCTGTTGGCAGCAGCCACGGGCCCGCACATCAAGTTCCAAAAGGAAGAGATCTGCCCCAAGGGTGGGGAGTGGGGGAGACGGAAAGGCTGTGTCGCTGGGACTCTCACCAGTCTCCCCAGGAGCCCAGAGTCCTGGGCTGAAATCCCAACTGGCCCTTCCCTATCGGGCAAATCACCTAACATGGCCAAGCCTCAGTTTCCCCACCGGTAAAATGGGCACGACGCCCCCTGCTTCTCCCGGGTGGTGTCCCGGCAGCGCAGACTCGGGCCCCGCACCCAGCACGGCGCCAGGGCGCGGGGCGGGAGGGGGGGGCAGAGGTCGCGGGGTCGGCCCGGCCCGCAGCCGCTCGCGTCACCGCCGGAGGGCGGGGCAGGGGCGGCGCTCGGGGGGACGCGGCCGGAGCGCCCGCCGCGGCTCGGCGCATCCCGGCTCTCCGCTTCTCTCCCCGCCGCGTCCCCGCGCGAAGATGGCAACGGACGGGCTGCACGAGAACGAGACGCTGGCGTCGCTGAAGAGCGAGGCCGAGAGCCTCAAGGGCAAGCTGGAGGAGGAGCGGGCCAAGCTGCACGACGTGGAGCGTGAGTGCGGGCCCGGGACGCGGCGGGGGAGGGCCGGGCCCGGCGCGCACGTGAGGCGCGGGTAGCGGCCCCGGCGGGTCGCGGCACCTTGCAGAACCCCCATCCGCTAGCGGAGGCCCAGGGGACCAGGTGGAAGATGAGACCGATCGCGCTCCTGCCCCTCCCAGGCGGAGGCTTGCGTGGGGCGGGGTGTCCGTAGTGACGAGCGCGGCGAGCCCGTGTGGGCGCGGCCTGGGAGACACTCCTGTTTTGTTTTTGAATCATCGTCTGGCTTTCCCCATCGCTGTTGTGTCGTTTCGCAGTTTTGCTTTTACAGGGAATGAGAGTCTGATTTCAAAGCTCATTTTTCCAACCTCCCCCCTCTCCTTGCGGGAGGGGAGCTGGAAGGGGGTAGGGACGCAGAGGAGCTTGCCAAATCCAACGTTTCAGTTCGCTTAAGGCTGTTTCCTAAGCTTTTGGATAGATGCGGTGTGATTGGCATGAAAGAGCAGTAGCACTCTTAAACTTGCATTATCGATCACCACCATAATTCAGAGCTGGCTCTGTGATTTTTTAAGAGTGAGCTTAAATAGCCAGGGTCCAGGACTCTTGGCCACATCAACTTTCCTTTACTTGGCTGGATGGTTCGTCCTCATCAGAGCTTGGGCCGAGGGCCAGGCTTGGGGAAGTGAAGTGGTCTCACCTGCTACGTTTTCAGCTCTGGAAGTGGCTCCTCCCCTTGCCTGAGCAAGGCCTTCCACGCTGCCCTCATGCACACCTAGATACCCTGCTCCTGCCATTCCTAATTGGTACCACCCTTTAAATCTCATTTGGAAAAGAAAAATGGGGTTCATGCCAGGGTCTTTACCATTTGATTTCTTTGAAAATCACTTGGTAGAAGTAAATGACCTGAATCTACTGTGTGCTGTACTTTCTCCTAGGGCTTCCTTTAAATAGGAGGCACTCTGAGCTCCTGTATTGTTTAGAAATGTGTCCAGCTATAATTAACCATAAACCTCAAAGAAAGTAGTTAAGCAAGTTGGTTGTTATTTTTCTTATATAAAAAGAGGAAAGGTTTGTTTCCCCCGCTTTGGTTCATCTATGCAGCGTACCATCAGGGACCCAGGCTCCTGCCTTTCTTCTGCACACCTTAGAGCACTGGCATTTGCCCCATGATTATAATGTGATTGCCACAGCTCCAAACATCACTTCTCCATCCCAGACAGGAAGAAGGGGGAATATGGACAGCAGTCTCTGTTTGCTCCTCCTTATCAGGAAAGCTAAGGTTTTCCCAGGAACGCTCCTTTCTTCCTCAAGATTTCTGTTTGCACTTGGTCAGAACTAGGCTACAACGCTGGGCTTGGTGGCTCACACCTGTAATCCTAGCATTTTGAGAGGCTGAGGCAGGAGAATTGCTTGAAGCCAGGAGTTTGAGACCTGCCTGAACAAGAACAAGACCCTGTCTCTACCAAAAAAAAAATAATAATAATTAATTAATTAAAAGAATTTAAAAATAAATAAAAAGAACTAGGCCACATGGCTACTGTAAGGGTGTCTGGGAAGGGGAGAACTGAGCTGGGCACATCGTCATTCCCAAACACAGTGTGGTTTCTCCTATCAGGGAGGAAGTGGGGAGTGGATATTGGGAGGCATGAGACTGGGTCTGCCCCATTTCCATTGCGAATTCCTACACTCTGCAGATGACAGTGATGATGCTGTTAGTGCCTCTGAAGTAGGTTGTCTAAGTTCTTCATTTGATGGGTGAGGAAACTGAGGCACAGAGAGATTAAAGGACCCGCCAAAGGCCCCCTGCTAATAAGAGGTGGGACCAGGATTACCCCTGGACAGTCAGACCACCAGCTCAGCTCACTTCAGCGTTTTTTGCCAAACCCCTTTGAGCTTCACGCAGAGAGGATTCTTCAGAGACTTACCAACGCAACAGTGCAGGCTGCACACTGGGATATTTTCAGCCTTTTCTGTGAATTTGTAAATTGCCTTACGGCAGAAAGATAGTGGAGATGCAGCTTTTCAACATGGAACCCCAGGGAGTGAATTTGTTCTATGCAAGAGAGGAAGCCGTTGCTGCCCTGCCAAGAGTGCAGTGCCCTCAAAAGCCAGGGCCAAATTTTGGTCCCACCGTGCTCACTTGCGTATGTCAGAGTTTTGGGGTTGAAAAGACCAGAAGGCATGTGACGGAGTTCCCCTTTATTCCCCTGCAGCTTCCAGACCGCATGTCTCCCCCTGCCCCACCCGGTAAAACCCTCTCTCCTTCTAAGGCTCTTGTCATCCAGCTGACCTCTTCCCCTTTGACATTTCTCCTCTTCTCTCATTTCTTAAGGACTTTGGCATTTCTTAGGACTGTGGCTTGAGTCTTCCTTTTGACCCCAAGCCCTACCCCATCCTGATGTCTTCAGGGTCCACAGGGATGTGCTTCGTGACACTCTGGCCTCTCACCATGGCAGCCCCTGCTGCACACACCTGGGATCTGTCAACACTCAGAACTGCTCCCCTCCCAGACCTCTGATCGCTGTGTCCTGTCCTGACCAGTCTCTCCCCAGGGCATCTGCTTGCTCCGGGACCCTGGCTCTCCTCTCTCCCAGTCTCTCGGTTCCTTCTCTTCTTCTCTTCCCTCGGTATCCAGCTTTGAGACTTTGCCCGTCTCAGCAACAGTCTTGCCACATAAACTTAATCCCTTGTCCTCCTGTCTGTCCATCAGAGCCTTCCTGCAGAGCCTCAGCCCTGGATGGATCCACTAGCTCTTTTGCCTCTCTCTCTCTTTCTCCCCCCTTTCTTCCTCCCCTTCTCTCTCTCCCCCTCTCGTTCCTGAACATCAGATGCTGCTGGAGAAATGGCACGCAGGAGTCGTGTTGACACCATTGTTAGTTCCGCAATCACCAGTTCTCCAGGGCTTTCAGAGCTGCCTGGCAGTTTCGTGGGTGAGCTCTTCCTCCCCCGCTACCCCTCACTCTTGCTTCCTCCTGCAGGGAAAATGGGAGCTGGAAGCTGACTGCTCAGCTCACACTTCCAAACCCACCTGCACATGCACTGACCCGCACCTGTCCCCTTCCTGGCTTGGGTCCATTCCCTGCCACCCCCAGGCTTAGGATCCCGTGTCTCCAGCCTTCAGTAACCTTGGTCTGGCAACGGTTCCTTCCATCTCTGTTGAGACACGCACGTGCCCAAGTCCTTCATTATTCAACACTTTTTACCAGCCCATTATGTCAGGCACTGTCCTGAGCCCTTGGGGACACCACAGTGAATAAATCAGACGAACTTCCCTGACTCCCTCCCTTGAGGTGTTTCCATTCTGTCGTGGGAGTCGGGACAAATGAGTAAAGCAGACGGTATGTGTTAGAGAGAAAAGAACTAAAGCGGGGAGGTGGGACAGGAGGCGCGGGGCAGCAGGAGGAAGTTTGGAGAAGGTGGCCCAGGGAGGCCTCGCCGGGAGGGGCCTTCGAGACCTGAAGGGAGGGAAGGACGAGCGATGGAGCGTCAGACACAGTGTCACCGAGCAGAGCACTTCAAGCCAAGGCAGGGCGGGGCAAAGGCCCAGTGGGAGAGGAGGACGCAGGTCGGGGGAGGCAGGTCATGCGGGCCTCTGGGCACAGGGAGGACCTGTTGGAGGGTTTTGAGAGAAGGGCCTGATGTGTGTTTTAATGGGGTCACTGCCTGCTGGGTATGCGGGACAGCAAGACGGTTTGAGGGAGGGACGTGAAGCGCGAGAGGTAAGTGACCTGGGGTATAGGATTCTTACAAATGCCGCTTTCCCTCTTAACAGAGAGCGTCCAGTTCCGAGTGGAAGTTACAGCTGCAGGTGAAAGAGCGAGAGGGTGTTTCTGAGCTTGTCTCGGTCCCTGCGTTACCCCTTCAGCTGCTCTCACCCCCCCAGACTCCCCCAGCTCCCTCCTGCGGAGCGTGTTCATCCCCGCACTCGGTGGGAGAGGGAGGGGCGTGCTGTGGTCTGCAGCTGTGCGAGCAGCGAGGCGTCAAACCACGCGCTCTCACTCCCCCGTGTGAAGGACAGTGCAGCATCCCCATCTGGGGGATGAGCGCAGCGGCTTGGCACAGTCAAATAATTTGCGTGGAGTCGTGCAGCTCCTTAGTGTTGGGCTGGGATTCAGTTTGGGAGCCATGTCCTTTCTCTGCCGGGCTCCCCGCTGAGCAAGTGGTGGCCAGCCTGGGGTTGGGGTGGGAAGGGTCTGGTCGAGCTGGGGAGGGACATAAACTGAACGTGGTTCGCTCCCCAGAGCAGAGGTGGCGTGGTACACTGTCCTGCGTCTGCCCTTAGCAGCGGCATATGGCAGCCTCTTAGTTGGCAGGTCTATTTCTGACACACACAGGCCTCATTTCTTGCCCACCTGGGATTCCCAGCCCCTGCTTCCTGATGACCCAGCAGATAGTTCCCACTTTGGAGTCCAAGGACAATTTCCTGTGAATTGGGACCGTGAGGCCAGACGCGAACATTCACAGTACAAATGAGGGTGTGTGGCTGGACACCAGGGGCGTGGTGTATTGCCCAGAGCAACGTGTGTTAGATGCCTGCATGCTTTTACACTTTGGTGGTGTATAGACGGCCCTATGGCCTCTGCCCTAATCGCGGGACCCCTTCAGGCTGTAAGCTAAGGTGACCAGTGTTTGCCTGGGATGCTCGGGTTTAAAATGGAAAGTCCTGCATCCCAGGAAACCCTTCAGTCCTAGGCAAACTGGAACGGTTGGTCTCCTCCTATTAGCTCGGACTTGCCCAAATTCTTGCCTTAAACAAAGTCAGCACAACAAAATTACAGAGCACAAACTTAAGGAAAAACTGAACTTTCCCCGGCTGCAGACCCTGAGTTCTTCAGCCCCCATCCCTTGGGCCCTCATCCCCAAGCAGCCCTTGGCCAACGTGAGACACAGGAAGCAGCATGTGTGGGTCATCTGTGGGAAGCCCTGTCAGACTCCACAGCCCCAGGCCCCAACTCCAGGAGGCCCCACCCTCCCCCTTACTCCCCAGGAGCCTCCTGCTGGTCCTCAGATCTTTCTCCCTGTGCTTTCTGCGTGTCTTCCACGTGGGCACGAACTCCCTCGCTCGATTCTAGGCACTTTAGAATCACACAGTTACGGTCCGTGTGAGTTTCCTATTGCCAGTGTACAAATTTCCACAATCTTAGTGGCTTACAGCACCGTAAATTCATTCTTCTGCTGAGGTCAGAGGTCTAAAATGGGTGGACAGGTCCTTCTGGAGGCCGTAGGGGAGAATCCATCCCCGACTTTTCCCGGCTCCTGGAGCTGCCCGCGTGCCGAGCTCGGCTCTAGGCCCCCATTGTTCTGATCATTGCTTCCGTGATCACATCTCTTTCTCGAACTCTACCTCTCCCGTCTCCCTCTTATTAATACCCTTGTGATTACATTAGGCCCACCTGGATAATCCAGGATCATCTCCCCATCTCAAGATCCTTAACTTAATCACATCCGCAAAGGCCCGTTCGCCATATAAAGCAGCATATTCGCGGGTTCCAGGGATTAGGATGTGGACATCTTTGGGGAGCCATTATTCGCCCCACCACATAGTTTTTAGATCTAGGGGAGTCACCTGCTTCAGCCTAAGCCTCCAGGCACAGAACGTTTTCTTCTCCTCCCAACGGCCCCCTCCCTTCTAGAAGAGAAAGCAGGGGAGATCCAGGAAGGGGTTAAGGGATTGCACTAAGGTTTTGCAGCTACTCTAGAGTAGAATAGGGTAGAGCCAAGGTTCAGGCTCTGATCCTCCTCACCATGCTAGACCTTCTTTTAGAAAGTTGAGATTAGCATGAAAAAGAAAAAGGAGTAAATCAATGAAAAAAAATTAAATATGTATGTATGTATGAAAAGGCATCTCAATTTTTTAAAATTGCTTTTAAAAAAAGCAAAGTGCCAAGCAATATATAAGCTGATCTCATTAAACAAGAGATGCTTGCATATACATTACATGTCTGGAAGGGTACACAAGAAACTTCTTATCTCTGGAGAGGGGTATGCAAAGTAGAGGTACTTTTCATTTTATATCCATTCGTACATTTACTTCTTTTATAATAAAAAGACAAAAATGAGTACTAGAATGGGAGTCAAGATCACAAAAGAAAGGAGGGGGAAACGCTTCAACTTTAAAGAGCATTTAACTTGAAATTAAACTGAGGAATGATCTGGAAGACAGGCTGAGAGCAGGGAGGACATGGTGTTCATTTCAGCCAACATATATGACAGCCTCCTGGGGCTGCGTGGGGGCGTCTTCCAGATTCTCAGCTCCTTTGAGGCCGATTCTATTATTGTTAAGGAACAAAGAAACTCAAAGCAAATTTCTGTGAGTACCAATCCAGACTAAATTTGGGAAAATCACAGGATTTATCATTAGATGCTATTGACTGTTCTATCTCTTCTCAATGTAATTTTGTGAAAAGTTTTATTCTCAAAGGCTTTATGGCTAGAGCCTTGGACTATTCTGATTTTATGGCTTATGGGAAAAATTTGGGAAAACAGAAGCTTCTAGATTAGCCTGAAACAAATATGTTCATCGACTTTTTCCATATTCTAAGGAAACATGCTCTGTGTACTGAGGCTTGTAGAACTTAGCTTCCCTGCAGACATCCTCTTCCCCGGAGCTCTGCCACATGCCTCCTGAAGCCGTCAGAGGGAGCAGAAAGCAAATCTGCCTTTCATTCCCCGCCCCTTGCTTTTCTCTGCATTCATGATTACACACGAGCTAGGTAATGCAAGTGTTTTTAGAGGACCTTCATAATAGGCTAATGCTCACTGTGGAAAAATCTAGAAATACAGATGAAAACAAGTCATTCATAATTGCACCACCTACAGGTAGCCACTTTCAATATTTTGATGTATTTCGTGGCTTATGTTTTCATGTTCATGTATATATTTATAAAGATACTTGGGGTTGTACTAGATACAGGGTTTGAGCCCAGTTTTGACATTCAACACATTGGATTCAGTGGCTTCTTTTTTCAGGGCAGGGGTTTGGGAGGGGATAGTGTCTTGCTCTGTTGCATGGGTTAGAGTCTAAAGTGCAGTGATGTCATCAAAGCTCACTACAACCTCAAACTCCTGGGCTCAAGTGATCCTCCTGCCTCAGCTTCCTGAGTAGCTGGGACTACAGATACGTGCCACCATGCCCAGCTAATTTTTCTATATTCTGTAGACACAAAGTCTTGCTATGTTGCTCAAACTCCTGGCCTCAAGCAGTCCTCCCACCTCAGCCTCCCAAAGTGCTGGGATTATGGGCATGAAGCACCATGCCTGGCCCATTTGCATTTCTTTTTAATGTCGTCATTTAAAATTATTATATGGAGCCATATTGCTTTCCATCGTTAAAGGCTATACCATAACTTAATCCTTCAAACTTTTAATTAGGAAATTCAGGGTAGAATTTTTTGTGTATGACTTATGTGTGGTTTTAAGGCAATTCACAAATCTCTGACAAACATATGGAAAGTAACGTGATTGTTAATGTTTTCTTTCCATACAAGTGTTTGAGGGTCTTGGATCCATCCCCATCCCATTCTATCTTAGTGTAGAATCAGATTAAATGAGTTTAAAGTTAGCTTTGGATAATTTTTCCTTGATTACTTTGATCTGCCAAAAAGTCATCAAAAGACTGTATAATAGTGCAAATTTGAAAGCGATTCATGATCATCTTTTAAATAGTTGTGTTTTCCCATTTAAGAACATCGTGGTCGAGCGTGGTGGCTCACACCTTTAATTCTATCACTCTGGGGGCCAAGACAGGAGGATCGCTTGAGCTCAGGAGTTCGAGACCAGCCTAAGCAAGAGCAAAACCCCATCTCTACTAAAAATAGAAAAATTAGCTGGGCGTCGTGGCACATTCCTGTAGTCCCAGCTATTCCAGAGGCTGAGGCAGGAGAAACACTTGAGCCCAGGAGTTTGAAGTTGCATTGAGCTGTGATGACACCACTACACTCTAGACCAGGGACAGAGTGAGACCCTGTCTCAAAAAAAAAAAAAAAAAAAGAGAGAGAAAAAAATGAAAAAAAAAGAGAACATCTCACTTGTCTTTGACCATGTCTTCTGTATTTACACTCGGTTTCAGAATATTCATTTTCAGGGACATTTTAGAATCTGTCCACATTTTGGTTCTTTTTGCATTGCCTCATGGAATGATGGAGAAGGACCTTGTTACGTATTCTTACTTTATAAATTTACATGGTTTGAATTCTTGTATATTGACCTGCACATAATACATTTTGTTTTAGGTTCACATATTCACAGATTATAAAATAGTTAGCAAAACTATTCCCTGAAAGTTGAGAGAAAGCCACATCTTGATGAAAAGTTAAGTTTTGCCAGAATTATAGATTGTATCCAAGGCCCCATCTAGATAAACGCTAATATTCTCATTTTAGGGAGGAAGGCACAGTCCGGGAGGAGACATTTGTTCACTGCTAATTTATAAACTGTGCCCTTTCCTCAGGCCTCATTTTCCTTTCCTGGGAAGTGAGAGGCTGGGGGAGCTAATTGGCCTTCACACTTGGTGTTTGGCCCAAGGGTAGACATGCCTCTGAGTCTGGCATCCTTCCTTGCTGTTCACCAGCTCAGCTCTCCCTTCATCTCTTTTCAGTCCTGGGCTTCTAGTAAGACTTTGTCTTTTAGCAAAAGTGGAGGCGATGGAGGGAGACTTCTGCAACTACAACGGGAGTTTGAAAACCATCCCTGCACACAGTTGGCAGAGTCTAAGCTCCACGTGGCCGGGGCCTGTCCGTCATGTTCAGCCCTACACAGCTGGTGCCCAGCACAGGGCCAGCCTGTGGAAGGTGCTCAGGACGTATTTGTAGAGTCACTCGGGTCACTTCTGGCTCTAACTTTGGATGATTCTCCCAGCCAAGTGGTGGCAGAGCCAGGGTCAGGCTCTGGGTCGTGACTCCTGGTCTAGGCCCTCTAACTCTGAACCATTGATCTGGCTACATTGAGAAGTATGGGGGATCCAAGGTTGGGATGTCTCCTGGACTAAGAAGCCATTGTCACTGCCTCACCCCGTCCTTGACTGTCTAAGGAATTATAGCCACCTGCAGAGTTCTCCCATTATTAGAGGTATGTGTCTGTCCTTAAGGGCTCACGTACGTGTGTATAAGTTCCTTAGCCTCTCTGCACTTCAGCAGCCTCATCTATGGAAATGGAGATACAGCCTGTGCCCATCACCCAGGAGACAATCAGTGGTAGATATCAGTAACACACACTGACAGCCTTAAAAAGTCCCTTTGACTCAGCAATTGCACTTATTGGCATTTAGCTAAGAGATAATGCAATGCAAGGGTATCATGCAGCCCTGGGACAAAGTAAGTGCCCACGAGTAGGGATTTGCGCATCATGGTATATCTATACAGTGGAATATTATACAGTGATTTAAAATGATGGATAGTTATATTTGACATGGAAAGACATCCACAAATATACCAGGTGAAAAAGTAGGTCCCCAAAATTATATGTGGCATGAAATCTTCTTACACCATATACACGTGTGCACATATGCAGGGACAGGCTGGAAGGGTACACACCAAATGATGAGAGTCAGGCTAAGCAGAATTATAAGTGATCATAAGTTTCTATTTTCTGATTATTTACTTGTATAACTATATGAACGGCAGTCAAGACAAAACCCTGTCCCTTTTCATAACTCCCTCTTCTCACCCTCCCGTTCTCTCCTATCCTGAACATGATCTCTAGTTCTCACAGCCTCCATTTCAAAAGCCCCATTTCCCTCCAGGTCGTATTGTTTCCGGTTTTCCAGTCCTCAGCGCCTAGCACTCCAAATCTGCATTTGTTATTCTTGGCCTGCCAGGCACGTGATAGGCACTTTAATTTGCCTTCCCAGTTAAACCTCAGGACACTCTGATGCATTGGGTCATTGTCTTCCATTTCCCTGAAAAACAAACAAAAATAGATATTAAGAAGCTTGCTTCCCACCTACCCTTTTCACCCCAACTCCTCTGCATCCTTCAGAACCAGGCTCTGGTGACATCACCTCTAATGGCCACACCTGCCAGCAGAGTCAGCCACATCGTCCCTGACATGGGTGACACTCCGTTAGCCACCATCACACGTACTGTAGTTGTTCCCTGGGTGCTAGCCTGTCCGCCCCACCAGACTGTGCGCTCAGTAAGAGCAGGGACTGTCTTATTCTTTTCTGTATGTGGCACAGTACTTGGCACATAGTAGGGGTCCTGGAAACATCATTCAAGCAGTAAACATTTGCTGGCCTACACACTGGCTCTGTCTCTCCTCTTGAGTTCCAGCCATGGCTTTCTGATTCTGATCCCTCTTATCTGGAATGGCGTCCAGAGTATTCAGCAGTCCCAGCTTCATGGAATCCAACTAAGCACTGAGGCAGGTGTCCACTTCCTGGACATGGGAAGAAGAGCATCCGGGAACAGGGAGTAGGTCTCATCGAAGCAGCTTCTAGGCTGTTCCAGGTACATCTTGGAGGGACCACAGAGGAGTGTGGAGTAGCAGATGGCTGCGTTTTCTGGAAAGGGTTTGCCAAAGAAAGGAGAGTCTCCTAACTGGCTTCCCTCCTCCAGTGTAGTCTCCATCCACACTGTCCTCCGTACTGCAGCCAGAGATAGCCGAGAAAAGGCAGATCTGACCATGTCATTCCTCCGATGACAGCAGGCTGCTGCCACACTGGGATAAATGAGCTCCGTTACGAGTGCGTGGCGCCATTACTTGCCTGCACCTACCCCTCACCCTTCACACCCTGCTATGATCAAGTTGCTTATACCACCCCTTAAAAATGCATGCTTGTTTCACACTTTTGGGCCTTTGCACTCACCATTTCCTTAACTTAGTGTGCTCACCTAGTACCCCCTTTCTTCTGACTCCATCTTATCCTTTAGATAAAGCTCAAATATCAGCCCCCAAAGCCCAGTGCAATGCCCTGTCCTCTGGGGCAGAATCTCTCTGTGACCACGTCTAGCTTAGCAAGTCACACGTTGCATTGAAATCATCCCTGTGGCTCCATCTCTGCCATTGGCTCTGAACTCCAAGGAGGACAGGGACAGACTCTCATACATCTGGGTGGTCCTAGACCCTCACACATACTGAAATGGGACCCATTAGGAAAGAACTCGAGCTATCTTTAAATGTTGTAAAGGTTTGTGCGTGGTAAAGACCAAGTCCAAGTTGCTCAGGGGACAGATTAGGACCAACAGGAAGGAAAAGGAACTTTAAAAAAAAGGTTGGATGGTGAGCTTCTTGGATCAGGAAATAGGTCAAAAACCATTGTGTATCTCCCACCCCTGGTGCTAGTGAGTTCACCCAGTCAGTTGACTGGTTGCTTGGCAGCTGAAGTGGGGATGATGGATTGGGGAGTCGGGGGAGAGAGGAAAGGAAGGGAAAGGGGCTGCACAGTTCTGTCAGCCCACCAGAACTGCTGCTTAGGATGCTGCAGTTGGTTGAAATGTAATAAATGCATTTCGTTTATTTTATCAATGAATATTACTGGGTACCCAGTGTATGCCAAGCTGGAGAATTATCGCAGCTAACTCTTACCAGGTGTTCCCTTTGTGCCAGGCTCGAATGGCGCCCGCAACCCCGTGAGGGAAGAGAGGTGGCGAGAAGGTAAAAGACTTGCTCGAGGTGGCGCGGCCGGCACGTGGCAGAGCCAGGCTTTGACCCGAGCAGCCCAGATCCAGAGCCTGAGTCCCTGACTGCCCTGCTCCAGTGACGCCTCTAAGAAAGGTCAAACAAGACAGCTCCTCTGTTGTCCTGCAGCTAGTGGGTTTTCCTAACAGGCTACCGTTATATTCTAGCAAATTCTTACTATAGAAACCAGCTGGTTATGTTCATCATTTAAAAAACAAAAATGTTAAATTCTAGAGGGATGGCCCATCAGAAGACAAAGGAAAAACCACACCTGCCCTGAACTGAGTTCCCACAAATAATATACAGAACATATTCAGCTCATTTCCAGATTGTTCTTACTTCCTGATATTTAATTTTTTTAAAAAATTCTTTAATTCAATGGACGTAAGATTTGGCAGATAGAAACAGGATTGAGTGGGTTGGGAATGAATCTATATGTGGGAAGAGAAAACGCAGTGAGAAGAAATAATTAATAGTTGGGATGTGTTCAGATTCACATTATGTAAGAAGGCCCTATTTTGGCTGGTGGGTGAATCATCATTTTTTTAAGGGACTTTAAAAAGCTGTGGTTATCCTAATGCTGAATTGGGGGAAGCAGCGATAATATTGATGTGAAGTTTCAAAGTAAATATTAAATAGAATAAACTCTGAGCTGATATAGACTTGTATAAAGTGCTTATAAGAATTCAGAAAATTCAGTCTGTTTTTAAACTTCATTCAATGTGTTTTTATAAGGAGTGTATCTGTAACAGACTAACGTGCTGTTTGTGGCAATAAATAATGCAATGTTTTAGCAGAAGCGATGGCACAATGATTGCACGTTCGTGTACGACTTTATAGTTGAGCAAGTGTTTTACGGTTTGGGTTTTCACAAAGACTTTTAGCCCAGGCACACCTTTGCTGTTTCACCACAAGAAATGGGGCAACTAAAAGGAACCCAGACTTCTTGGAGAAGTGGCTGATTCCAGGGTGAGGGCAGGGAAAGAACAAGAGAAGCTTGGAATGAGCAGTGCTCAAAGTACGATGGGGACGTGTCACAAGGTCACGGGAGCCTGCTCGGTGGGACTCCCTCTGGGCACCTGGGCGATCTGGGGATCAAAGAGAGTGATAACTGGAATGGATTACAGCCTGCGGGGTAAAGTAGGATTCCATGAGCCCACACTGCTATCAGTAGATGAATAAGTAAATAACTGGGAGAGGAGGAAAAGCTCCTCCTTCTATTAGAAAACCAACCAATAAGTGCAGAAGGAATGACGGACTGAGAGAAGTCACCGCTGGCCAACCATCGTCACAATAACGGGGCCAGATCAGAATCATTAATGGATGTTACAGGAAGGTATTAAATTTGAGGAGTAACGATGTGTATATAGCCTCAGGGTACATTCCCAACAAGGTACTTTCTCATTACAAAGCTAAAGTGGTCACTCTCCAGGGGAGACACCTGGCAGACACCACCTTAACCAAATGGCCAAAGTTCACACCACCAGCAGCGGGACTAAGGGACAGATGTGCCCCAGACAGAATGCGCTGGCAAGAGGTCAGCATCCGTCTCCAGTGTTCCTGAAAAACTCACCTTCCCCAAGCCTAATCTTTTTTTTTTTTTCTTTCTTTCTTGAGATAGAGTCTTACTCTGTTGCCCCAGCTAGAGTGCAGTGGCATCATCATAGCTCACTGCAACCTCAAACTCCTGGGCTCAAGTGATCCTCCTGCCTCAGCGTCTCCAGTAGTCACCACGCCCGGCTAATTTTTCTATTTTTTTATAGAGACAGGATCTCCGGCTTGCTCAGGCTGATCTCCAGCGCCTAAGCTCAAGAAATCCTCCCACTAGGCCTCCCACAGTGCTAGGATTACAGGCATGAGCTAGCATACTCAGCCCCCACACCTAATCTTTAGGAAACATGAGACCAAACTAAATCAGGAAACAAAGTAACTGGACACTAAAAAAATATGACAACTGAATGCTACACATGATCTTGGATTTTCTTTTATTATGAAGGATATTATTTGGACAACAGACAGAACCTCAGTAGGATCTGTAGATTAAGACAGTTGTGTTGTTTGAGCATTAACTTTCTTTTATTTTTTTTGTTTTTTTTTTTAAACACCAACAAAGCAAAGGCAAATCGCATTAATTTTCTAATTTTGATCATGACACTGTGGTTATTAAGAGAGTTCTTTGTTTTTAGGAAATACACATTGAAGTGTTTAGGGGGCGGGGAGGGAAGGAGGGGAGGGAGGGTTTCCCTGGAAGGGGTGCTGTTGTCATGCACTCAGACCACAGAGCCGGCCCCTCTTGGCCCTTGCCCAGGGGAAGGGAGGTGGCCTCTACCCCATGGAGCTTCAGCCGCTCCCTGGAACGGAGTGAGGGGCGTGGCTTTGCCTCTCCCACCCCGTTGCCCTGTCTGTGTCCAGACGCCTCCTCGGCCCCGGCGTTCCCCTTGCCTGGACAGAGGCCGGCTGGGAGGTTCAGAGGAAGGGGAAGTTAGGAGCTCTCAGCCAGAGAGGGAGTGTCACTTCCCAGCCACTGACCACGGGGAGAGGCCCCGGGACCCTGCAGACCTCAGCTTCCTCAGCTGCATGATGAAGGGCCTGGGCTAGCCGGTCGCTGGGGCCTTCGGGGCACTTCCTGCGAACTTGCCCCTGTCTTAGACTCACCAGTCCCAGCCTGTCTCTAAGCTCCTAGAAAGCTCTGCCTTGGCCTCAGGAAAGGAGCTGTGGTCCCAGCCCCCGAAAGGCTGATTTTTGGAGGTCCTTCCTGGTATAGGCAGCACCGTGGGCAGAGCACGTGTTCAGACTTTTAGGATGTGGCGTTGATGTCCGTGGACACTGCTCTTCAGCACGCTCCCAGGCGTGCTGTGTGCTGGCAGCTCGCGTGGCTGTGTCCTCCTGCATTCTTCCTGTGGCGCATGTGTGAAGCACCTGCCGTGCCCCAGGCCTGTGCTAGGGACACGGGTCAGTTGGACAGAGACTGCCGTCAAGGAGCAGGTGCCCCTTACAACCCTGACAGCATAGTTTTTGTAAAGTGACTAGAAAGTGATAATAAAAGACCAAAAACCCCAGCCTGGCTCCCAGTTAGTTGCACGAACTTGTGTTAGCCAGGTAACCTCTGTGAGCCTCAGTCTCCTCAGCTATTAAATGGGGACAGCAGCCTCACTCTGTCGACCACCCTGCCGACCTCTCAAAGCTGTGACCCTTGAATGGGAGAATTCTATGTAGTGTTTTATGAATATGAGGTGGTCTTGTTAATTCTTCAACGTGCGTATATGGAAATGCTTTGGAAAACGTAGGGTCTTAAATGCAAGGAAAGAATTACAGTGTTGTCTCTACCCTGTCCTGATCCTAAAAGAAAGAGTGTTGTTGGGACGTGATAGTGAAGACTCAGAGGACCCAGCTGTGGCGCAGAGGAGGCCCGGGGGCTGCCCCTCTCTGCAGAGCCGGTGCCTGCTGTGCCAGCGTGTGGCTCAGAACCCGTTCCTCCGCAGTGGAATTGACGGTGGCGTTGCTTTTCCAGTGCACCAGGTGGCAGAGCGGGTGGAGGCCCTGGGGCAGTTCGTCATGAAGACGAGAAGGACCCTCAAAGGCCACGGGAACAAAGTCCTGTGCATGGACTGGTGCAAAGACAAGAGGAGGATCGTGAGCTCGTCCCAGGTACGTCGCACCTGCTGCGTAACGGGTGAGCGGGTCTTCGATATTCCAGCTAAGGGGGAAAGAGCTGCCCCTCTCAGAAAGCCCTTTTCTGATCTTTGTGACTTTGCTCATTCTCCAGAGGACGATTTAGCATAAAGAATCTGCTTGTACACTACAGAACTCCACTCATTTGGGTAGATTTGGAATTGGTAATAGTTAAAACATTGTAGACTGTATTTGACTTACTCGATGAACCATTGAAATTAATTTCTTCCTGAGCATATTTCTGGGTCTTATTTGTGAGTGAAACTCCTTTTAAAATAGTTTCTTTTTTTTCCAACTTGAAGGCATGCGATCCCACCAATGGCTTTCTTTCAGCGTAAGGAGTTTAGTAATGCTTACGTCTTAAAGAACTAACTTAAGATACATATTTTATGAAGTATAATTTTTACATTCATTTTATATGGTTTACATAGTGTATGTTACATCTTGTATATTAGTTATCTACATTACTCCAGAATTTAGCAGCTTAAAACAACAAGGATTTATGATGGCACATGGTTTCTGAGACGATGAGCATCCAGGAAGGGCGTGGCTGGGTGGTTCTGGCTCCAGGTCTCTCGGGAGGTTGCTGAGAAGATGTTGGTCAGGGCTGCGCTGCTCCGGCTTGCCCGGGGTGGAGACTCACTTCCAGGATGCCTCGCTCGCATGGCCCTTGGCCGGAGGCCTCACTTCCTCGCCATGTGGACCATGTAGCTCACAATACAGTAGCCGCCTCCCCCAGAGCAGGGGATCCCGGGGAGGGAGACAGAGGCAGAGCCACGCTGTATTTCATGACCGTCCGTCGCCTCCGTCGTATTTACACAGACAGCCCTGAGGCTGCACAGTGAGGGAGACTGCACAAAGGTGTGAGAATCAAGAGGCTGGGGTGGCTGGGGACTCACTTGGAGGCCGGCTCCCACAGCTTGGTACTCTAGATGTCTACTTTTATGTTGCATGTATTGATCATAAAACTGCAAATTAAAGCCACATGAGATATTCTGAAAATCCTATTTTTATGATCAGTGTAGGTCGCCCCCACCCCTGCCTTCTGCACAGCTTTTTCAAAAGCGGGTTGTTTCTTTAATAACCCTTGTAAGTATAAAACTATCCGTATTCTAGATAATCCACAAGCGGTGACGTCTATGTCAGTACGGCATTTGGTAGGACAGATTTTATTAATCGCCTGGATTACCTACAAATCTAGTATGTCCCGCTGCACTTGCTTTTTTCTGTGTTCAGAATTAATGTATCACTTACGTATTTTCCCACATTAAAGAAACACTGGAAAATAGAACGAAGAAAACGCTTTCACTCCCAGTGTGCTGTCGCAGCCATTATCACTGTTTTAGAGAATTTCTGGTCAGTCTGTTTCAAGTGCTCATTTTTACAAAATGGTTATTGAGACGTCTGTGTTGCTACCTAGCCTTCTGGACTCCTTAAATCCTTACAAGGTGTGCTGCGGGGTCGGTTTTCTGTCACTCACGTGCTGCTCGGGGCACGCAGGCGGGGGAGGCAGGGCTCCATCACGCCTTCTCCATCGCGTCTTCTCCAGAGCTGGGGACACGTGGGTGTGGCGTGTGGGGAGGAGGCTGGAAAACAGAAGACTCTGGAACAGACTTTGACTCATCAGCAGCCTCTCCCTTAAAATGCAGGAGACTCATCACCGTGACCGCGGCTCTGGGGGCGGAGGCACGTTCTCTGCAGGTGTGTGGGCCCCCGGCATGTAAATCCGTGCTCACGGAGGGGCCCACATCCAGTCTAATGAGACTCCAGAGCGCGCGGTGGCGGGGGGTGGGCACAGGCAGGTGGTGCGGTGGAGGACGCTGCTAAAGTGGGCACCGACGTGGGCAGGCACCGAGTCAGTCCCCAGCAAGCGGGCCATGGGTGTGGAGCCTGCTCCGTCTCTGCACGAGAGGCTTTCCAGATCCGCCCACACGCCACGTGTGATCCTTCAGTCAGAAATGAGACCAGAAGAACCAGTGTGCTTAGGGGTCTTGGAAAGCCCCAAACCTCCGACTTTGACCTGGTTCCAGGGCCCCGCAGCCGCACACGACATTTACACAGAAGTCCTCTGTGGGATCCTGCAAAGCAGGCGGCTGTCACTTTAGAACCAGACCTTGCTTCTTCCCCTAACTGGTATTTTCCAGCCTTCTCTCCCCCACCTCATTCACCAGATTCGGCTCCAAATGGCTTGAGTGATGGAAAAACCAAGCCTGCCACAGAGGCAGCAGGTTTACGTCCCTGGGGTCTGCAGGGACCTGTGTGCTGAGGGTAGTGGCTCATCCATCCTCCTCCACTGTCTGCCCAGAGAACCTCGCGCCACAGTCTGGCAGGTGATGGCTTTGTAGGGAGCAGGCTTGTGTGGCTTTACCCCTCGTGGGTCTGTATCACAGGTAGATGGCACTGTGGTCACTGCCAGCTGCAGCTGCGGTTCCAGTGAAAGTGGCAGTGTTGTCCGTGGCATCGCCAGCCAAGCGCTCACCCTGACAGCGAGTGTCTTTGCTTACTGGCCGTCTGCCCGCAGGCATCCTCACCAGTGTAGGTGCAAACAGCACGTTGTTCTCAGCGTGGGTGTGGGATGTCAGAGCAGGGAGCTGCAACATCGGTGAGCACCTGGAGAAGTTAGACTGATCTTGGGCCCGCACGGCCCCCTCTGCAGCCGTCCACGGCAGGGAAGCGACAGAGAGTGGGCGGGGTGCTCGTAGGTGGCACTGCAGGACGTGGACGCCAAGGCGAATGGGGGCAAGGGCGAGGTGGTAGGGATGGCAGGAGAAAGAGACTTGTTCACCTGTCAGCTACATAAGACAATGTCAGGTTTAACTTTTCCCGTATAATTTTTTGACATTTAGGGTATGTTGGGGGACGATAGCGTACCAACAATTTGCGTTTGGTTTATAAATGGTATAAAAGAAGCTTCTGAGTGTTGCTTCCTGCAGCTGTATCTATACAAGGTCCAGAACTGATCCTTTAGCCGGGCTGGAAGGTTCTGCCCCTCCCCTGCTTTACTGCCTCTTTTTCACGGAGAGGTTTCAGGGTCCTGATTATCCGGATACTTACTCTGGCTCTCCCCGTCACACTGCCCGGCTGGACACAGCTTTCATGAGGAGTTCTCAGTGGTTATCTGCAAGAACTGTTGACAACCCTGAACTGTTCACTCTTCTCCCCGCAGGACGGGAAGGTGATCGTGTGGGACTCCTTCACTACGAACAAGGTGAGGCGTCGTTCCCAGCCTGGTTCCAGGTGCTCCAGCCCTGTCCTGATTCCCCTCCAGGCACCCCTGCGAGTGGTTGCCCTGCCCCTCGGGATGGGAACCCCAAGAAGGCCCACCCGTGTCTGAGCGGCTCAGCTAGCCCACTGCAGCGTTTATTCCTCCCTCCCGCCCCGAGACGTGCAGGCCAGGCCACTGCAGCGGTGCTGGTGCTAAACTGGGAACGGGCAGAGCGTGGAAACGTGTTACATTCATACGTGCAACTGTATGCGTTATTTTTCTTCCGAGTGATGATAAGAGGTGCCAAAATTCTCAGTTATCGCTCCCTTCTCTGTCTTTGACCAGACTCCATAGCACGTGGTGGGTGGGGAAGATGAGGCCTCAGTGGGGTCAAGCTGAAATGTCCCGTGGCACAGTGGAGTCTGAGCCCCTTGCAAGTCTGGCCTGGGCACGCACGGCTCAAATTAGATCTACGTTTAGAGTCTTAACTAAAGACAAAGGCCAAACCCTACGCGTGGGTACGCTTGCATGCCAGCATTGTGTTGGCGTTTACAAGAAAGAGTATCGTGTACTAAATATGGATTCCAATATTTATTTAGAAAGAAAGTCTTTCTTTTCGCCACATAAAGAAATGAGCCCTGTGTCTATGTCAAAGTGAACAGCTGCCACATTCTGCATTGTGGAATGCGTTTAGTAAATGTCGTGGGAGGCAGCTATTATGTGACCTGGTAAAGTGAGGGGCCAGAACCATTTTGCAGAGTAGAGTCCCTAATGATCAGGCTCCTGGGGAATAATAAAAATAACAAGTGGCACAGGGCTTTCCTAATTGTCACCTGCCTCCTTGGGAGCCTCTGCCCTCCCAGCACTGCTCGGTGTCTTCTGGATGTGTGGGGGTCGGTTGTGTCTATTTACACCCCAGTATCGCGTAGAGCACGGACTGATTTCTAGGGAGCCAGAGGGTCGCTACTTGTGGCCCATGGCAGGGAAGGTAGCCATTTTTCTCAAGGAGAGGGCCCGGATGTCCTGCGCTGAGAGTGGCTACCTCAGCTCGTTCTCTGGAGGGGAGTAGATTATTCTTGGCGTCTGAAAGGCTGCAAGACAGTGAGTGACGACAGAATTTTGGCAGGCGGTATTGGGGCTGTGTCTCCCCACAAAAACTCAGAAAAGCAATAGAAAAGAAGACCCCACCTGAAGGTACGTTGGAAATCATCTAGTTCCATCCGCTCACTCCACAGACAGAGAATGAGAGCAGGTAGGACAGACGACAGCCTGCATGGGGTCCACATCATGTTGGTGTCGGAACCAGGGCCAGGATCCACGCCTCCCATGGAAATGAGACCACAGACTCAGAAGCTTTTGAAACGTGGCTTTTGTTGTTTGCTTATCTGCATGCAGGGGGATGTGGGTGACTCAGCCAGGAGCCAGGGACCGTTACACTTAGTTCTCAGTGCTTCCATTTTATAGGTTCTCTTCCACCCAGGAGCACAACCCAGGCTCCCTCTCCCCCTCCCCCACCCCACCCCGTTCATACCTTCCCAGGAATGGTTTTAGGACCCACAGCAGACAGAGGCTCTTGCACACTCACAAGTAAACAAACTTATACATATAAAAAGTCATTCAAGAGTATATTTAGAAAATGAGAATCTGAGAAAACAAGGTGAAATGTATATTCGAAATGAGATTGTGACATACCTTTCAAAGAAAAAGAGCCCCAATACTCAGGCAGAAAAAGAAAGGGAGTATATTATTAAGAAAGAAATAGCCTGATGTGGTGGCTCATGCCTATGATCCCAGCTACTCAGGAGACTGAGATAGGAGGATCACTTGAGGCCAGCAGTTCGAGGCCAGCCTGGGCAACATAGCAAGATCCTGTCTCTGCCAAAACTAGAAAAACTAGCTGGGTGTGGTGATGCATACCTGTAGTCCTGGCCACTCAGGAGGCTGAGGCAGGAGGATCGTTTGAGCCCAGGAGTTCATGGCTGCAGTGAGCTGTGATGATGTCACTGCACTCCAGCCTGGGAGACAGAGTGAGACTCTGTCACAAAAAAAAAAAAAAAGTAAAACATGAAGAATTTTTTTTTGCTAGTGGAGATTTGTAACTTTTAGAGTATGTAACATAAAGTTTGCTTGATTTGATTATGGAGCAGCTGAGTCCCCTCATCTGTCTCAGGCCATTCTTTACCCCATACCACTTCCCTTTGAAGCTATAATATAATTCAGTACAAACTCTCATGATTTTATTTTGTAAAAATTAATATTAACAACCAAGCACGGTGGCTCACACTTATAATCCCAGCAACTCAGGAGGCTGAGGTGGGAGGATCACTTGAGTCCAAGAGTTTGAGACCTGCCTGGGCAGTATAGCAAGACCCTGTCTCTGAGAGAAAAAACCAAATGTTTAAAGAAAAAAAATTAAATTTTAAGACCTTGTGTAGAGGTGCCTATCACTCACTCTGTGAACGGTACATGCTTTGTTTCAGGAGCATGCGGTCACTATGCCCTGCACGTGGGTGATGGCGTGTGCTTATGCCCCATCTGGATGCGCCATTGCTTGTGGGTAAGTTGGGGCTACAGCAGCTTTGCAGATTTCCTGTTAGCCATAAAATATAATGGGCAAAAACAAGCAAATAAGCAGGAACTCATAATGTTATGGAGTTTTTGTTAAATTTTCTCAGATATGATAATGATGCAGTGGATATATATATAGGAGAATATTCTTATTTTTAGGAGATGTAAATTTTAATGTTGTAGTATTTAGAAATAAAATGTCATGTCTGCAGTTTGAAGTCAAGTGGTTTCGAATTTGCTTCTGCAAATATAACAAAACGTTAAGTCTGTGAAACTAGGTGAGGGGATCTAGGTATTTGTTGTACTTTTTTTTTTCAATTTTACAATAGGTTTGAAAACCTTCAAAGTAGAAGTTGGAGAAAAGGTCATAATGTATGAGACTGCTCAAGAGAAATATTTTGTTACTCTGTGTTAGTTAGCCTTTGATAACTTCTTTCTTTCCATGCTAGTGGTTTGGATAATAAGTGCTCTGTGTACCCACTGACGTTCGACAAAAATGAAAACATGGCCGCCAAGAAGAAGTCCGTCGCCATGCACACCAACTACCTGTCCGCCTGCAGCTTCACCAACTCTGACATGCAGGTCGGTCAGCGGCCCCCCCGGTGTTAGGGCCGCCTGCCGTAGAGCGCGAAGGAGGAGTTGCAGGAGAGGAAGCTTTGTGTCGCAGCAGCTTTTCCTAAGAGGAAGCTGCTGTTGTCTCTCATTGGTTATTATTATTATTTTAATGAAATTAGAAGTGGGAAAGTTGAGGCTACTGATTGTTGATGGACCCTGTTGAAAATCCTCCTACGATTGACTCGATGGAGCTGGGACTGGAGCAGGGAACCTCCGGATGGTGGGAGTTACTGTGTCCCATGCTGCAGAGTTTCAGAGTTGTATGTTTCATGCATCTTGCTATACATATCGTACAGTCCTGTTTTAACAAATGCAAAAAGAAAATGCCTCAGATATGAAATCTGTGCTCTACTTTGGATAAAACGCAGTGAAAACAGTACAACTTTTTAACACTTGGACTAAGTTTTCTTTAGCAAGTTGTAAACGCATCCCATAGTTTTTTTATCCACACTTACTCAGCAAACCTTCTTGGCACCTACCACCCACATTTCCAGATACCACCTGGCTCTGGGGCTGAAAGCTCATCTCGGCCCTCAGGGACCTTCACCAAAAGCAGTAATGACTGGGCAATGGGGAAAGCTGGGGAGCTCAGAGCAGGAGGGGTGCCACAAACTTGCTGCTGCCAAGGAAAAAGGATGGCTGCACCCCTCCCCGCCCCCCCGCCAGGGGGCCACAGTGTGAGGGAGCTTGGTGGGAGGTACTAGCTGGAGAGGTGGGCAGGGCCAGATCCCAAGGCAGATCCCAGCAGGTTACAGTGGCTACAACCAGATGTCCTTGGGCCTGAGGGGCAGCCAAAGCACCAGAGGGTGTTTAGTCTGGATACAGGGAGCCTCCAAGGTATGCAGGGACAGTGGGTGGTCTGGCACCTGCAGTCCCGCAGGTAGAGAACCAGCAATCTGGCCACAGGTGCGGGGCTCGTGGTTAAGGGGCGCCTGTAGGTTAGAAAGTGCTTGCTTTCTAACAAGCAGCTGGCCAGACGTGGAGGGAAGTCCCAGCTGGCTCCCTCCGCAGGAGCAGCCTGGAGGCAGAGCAGGGTGAAGGTCACACTGCACCACCAGGTGTTGGCTCCACTGTGCTCCCGCTGGTGATCCGAGATGAGGTTCGGATTTCTGTGTGCTTCGATTTTCTCGCCTGTGCATGAGGATAGTAATAAATCCCTCCTGTATAAGGTTTTCTGAGGACTAAATGAGGTGATTGATGTAAAATAGTACAGTCACTGGTAACCACCAATAAATGTTAGCCCTTTTTATTTTATTATTATTAATATTAACACAAAGCTGGACGGTTCAGATGCACAGCCTGGTTTGAGTACCACTGAACTGATGAACCTTGAGCTGCTTCGATTGCAGATCTAGGATGATAAAAGAAGAACCGGCTAGTATGAGACTATGGTATTGAACCTGCCAGTTCTCTGCATTTCAGGACAAATGAGTGACAATGAGCTAGGGGTTCTGTTGAGTGTATTTCTCTGGATAAATGTTTGGTCTTTAAAATTTATTTTTATTTACCGTGTAATGGAAGATCACAAAAATAGAAAACAAAAAAGTCCTTATTAGGAACTTATTTTTAAGGCGTTAGTCTTGACAAGTAAGTTGTCTGGTTGGTTTGCAGTGTTTTCTGCCAGGAGCGAGTATTTCCTGCAGCAAGCAGCTAGTTATCTTACTTTGTGTTGTTTAACATAGTAGCAGGAAAGTTTGCCTGGTCCCAGAATTGTTTAACACAGGGACAGGGGATTAGAGACAGGAGATTATGTTGGTTTCATTCTTACTATCAATCCTGTGAAAGTGAGTTCCAGGAGAACAGAGACCAAGGCACAATCTTTCTGCAAATCCTAATGCCTTAGCAGAGCGCCTGCACATGGTCAGCACAAAGCAAATGTTAATTGAACCTGTGCGCGCCGTGAGTGTCCTCCAGCACCTACCAGTGGCCGCAGGGAGCCTCTGGGCAGCACCCTGCTCTGGGGAAAAGCAGCAACAGGAGAATGTGTCCAACAAGACGATGCCCAGACCCTGCTGCCCCAGGTGTGGCCAGCCTCA
>CAUYSK010083667.1:0-15950 GCA_963575035.1 Avahi laniger | reverse complement strand
AGGATATTATTCTGGGGTGTCTGTGGAGAACAGATTTGATGATGGGGAGAAAGGAATAGTGATGAAAGCAGAAGCACCAAGATCAGTTAATAGGCCACTGCAAAAAATCCAAGAGAAAGAGAAAGATGTCTTGCACAAGGACGGTGATAATAGAAATAGAGAAAAGTAGATGGACTCAAAAAATATTCTGGAGGTAGATTCAGTAAGACTTGATAACAGATTTAGATGTGGGAAGGGAATGAGGAAAAAGACATAAAAATTACTTCTTCAAGGTTGTATACAGATCAAATGGTGACACTTTTTTTTTTTTTTTTGAGACAGAGTCCCTCTTTGTTGCCCGGGCTAGAGTGAGTGCCGTGGCGTCAGCCTAGCTCACAGCAACCTCAGACTCCTGGGCTCAAGCAGTCCTACTGCCTCAGCCTCCCAAGTAGCTGGGACTACAGGCATGTGCCACCACGCCCGGCTAATTTTTTTTTTTCTATATATTTTTAGCTGTCCAATTAATTTCTTTCTATTTTTGGTAGAGACAGGGTCTCACTCTTGCTCAGGCTGGTCTCGAACTCCTGAGCTCAAACAATCCGCCCACCTCGGCCTCCCAGAGTGCTAGGATTACAGGCGTGAGCCACCGCACCCAGCCACATGCCCTTTTTACAGATGATAAAACCTGAGTCCCAGGAAAGAAAGTAACTGGCCAAGTGAATCTCGGAGCTGAGATGCAAACTCAGGTCTTCGGAGTCAAACCTCTCATTGTACCCCTATGATGCACCAGATTCCTTAAATACTTTATCACTGGTTCTCTTCTAACAACACCTCAAGAAAGGTGTATCATTCACATTTTACAGGTGAGGAAATTGGGCTCAGAAAGTTGAAATGATTGTCCTCCAGCTAACAAAGCTGGGATTGGAGCCCAGGTCTGTCTGCTTCTGAAGATGGAGCATCTCCTACCCAACTATGGCGGTAAAGACATGGGAGCTTTGTGAAGGACATATTGCTACTAAGTGATGGATTTGAGACAAAAACAGAATGTAAATGCTAAAGAGAATTCCAGACTAGAAATATCATCTGCTCCCGGACTCCCATCCTCCACACACAGACACCACCAGCTCCCTGAATACCCCTAGACCAATAACTTCTCCAACTTTATTGTGCATACAGGTCATCTGGGCATCTTTTGAAAGTGTAGGTTCTGATTGAATAAGTCTGGATCATAGGGCCTGAGAGTCTGCAGATTCTGAGAGTCTCAGGTGATACAAATGCCCTTAGTCCTGGGACAATGGGGCTTCCTAAAACATGACTCGGTTTTCAGCAGCCCCACCCTCAGACTGTCAAGCAGCAAAGTCTGTAAGGTGAGAGAGAGCAGCCATGGTTGAGTAGGGAGAGGGGGCAGAATGTTTGCTTAGTTATCATTTATTGAACATCTTACTATGTGCTGGGCGTAAGGCTGAGACCTTTACAGGTATAACCACATTTAATCCTCACCGTAACCCTATGAGGAGGTATTGGTGTCCCCACTTTACAGATGAGGAAACAGACTCAGAGTTTAGGCCAAATCCACACAATTCTATCTGATTCCAAAGCTCATGTTCTTAACCACAACGACAACTTCCTCCACAGTGAGACAGTCTGCCTTATATCCAGAGCAAGTCTGAATAGCACTTTTGAGAAGGAAGGAGTCTTTGAGTAGACATTGGTAAGCTAATGTGGACATCACAAACCCAACACCAAGGTGCTAAAGAATATCTCAGACCAGATGTTGATCAACTTGCTAGAGAAATGTGCAAAGGATTCATTCACACCCAGACAGAAATAAGCATAAATAGCTTGGGTGAAAAATTAGAAATAACTTGCGTAGTCAACAATTAAGTAACAGATAAATAAACATAGTATATTAAGCAGTGAGCATAATCATTAGGCAATGTATATACAGATTTCAGTTAGGATATTTGCTGGTATAGCATGATCTGATGTTTGCTAGAAAAATCATGCATGTATGTATGTGTTTACATATAGGAAAGAGACTGGAATGAGGTATTGCAAAAATATTAATATCAGTAACATTTGGATAGAATTATTATTGTTCATTTTCTTTTATTTTCTTTTTATATTTATCTATTATTTCTCTTTTTTCTACAACAAAGTTGTATCATTTGCATAACTTTTAAAGAAATGAAAAAATCAACATGCAAGAGAAGTCAGAGAAAAGCTGAAAAAGGGCAGATATTAACTCAAATTATAAAGCTATAAATATTGCAACAAATTGGGAAATTTTAGACGGACAATTCAATGAAAGAGAATAGAAAGTAAAATGAAAGACTCTTAAGATTTGGATACATAAATAATCGACTTTTTCTTTTGGAGTAAAAAGGCTTTCCTAAAAAATAATATAAAACTATTACATGGCCCCAAAATATTATATATGCAGTCAATAGACCATTGACCAACTGGGGGAAAATATTTCTAACATATATAACAAATAAATAGTACCAATTTTCTTAATGTATAAAGTGTCTTTATAACTCAATAGAAAAATTGGCAAGGAACATAAACAACTGTTCCAAAGGAAAAGGAGAAAAAGAATGAGAGAAGGAGTCCCAGCCACAGAAGCATTTAGGAGGGGCACAGTTAACCCAGTGTCTAGCCTGGTCATTAGTGTTTTTATGTAATTATTCATATCAAAGTAGAAATTCAAATCGGAATAGAACAGGAACAATTCCATTAGTCACATCTAACCACTAAGGGTTTCATCAGTTGCTTAGTGGGAAAAGGATGGGAAATTCATACCAGAATCCTATTGTGCACAATTCATAATTGGTTCTATATAATTAGGCTTAAGCTAACTGCATAATAGACCATAGCAGGAAGGAAAATGAAATGGCATCAAGCATGAGAAGGGTGCTGCCAAGGGGACTTAAACCCCAGCTCTTCCTCTAGTTGTATATCCTTGGCAACCTTGCTAAACTTTGCAAAATGGACACCACAAATCCTGTTTATAATGTTTCTCTGTGGAAAAAAATAAGATCACATATATAAAGCAGTTAGCACTTACGGTTACTGCTCAACAAATAGTGACTGTCATGACAACCCATTAAGGGCAGGAACAGGCTGACACTGCCAGCCCCTCCGCAGTGCTGGGCACAGAGCACGTCCTCGCTGGCTACTGGGTTGGGGGCGGGCACCACAGCCTTGCGGTGACATGGGTGGGGCCTGGCTTTGCAGTCCCGCCCAGGTTCAGGACCCTGTACCAGCGCTGACTCCCACTTAGGGAAGCTCTGTTTCCTCATTTAGGGAGCATGTTGGTGATGCGCCTTGTAAGAATCAGCTTCAATGAAATCTTGTTTGGGGAGACGCTCTCTGACCCATAAGGCTGTCAGCTTCAGCCCTGCCTTCCCTAGTTTGCAGACCCCAGTCCTTGAGGCGAGCCCGTCCAGTGAAGTTCACCTCAAGGTTGCCTCTTTCATCTCCTCATCCCATCCATCTAGGGGCTTTGAAGACATTCTCAGACCTTGAATCTGGCATTAACCAGGACCAAACGGTGCACAGCCTAGTGCATGATACCAAGGTCGAGCTGTCTGGACAACTACGGGAAATTCTACAGTATCCCCTAAACTGCCGCCATACCACAAACACACGTTCCCTGGGCCTTCACTGCCAACCAGAGCAGGACCCAGCATCCCAGGACCAACGAATACCTTCCACTGTGGAGTGCACTCTGTGTTCTGAGCCTTATGCTAAGTATTTTATTTGCATTGCTTCAATTAATCCTCACGCCAGATCTGTGAGATAAGTACTCTTACCTTCTTTTTACAGATAGGGAAACTAAGGCTTCTAGAAGGTAAGTACAGAAGTTAAGTAACTTACAGTTCCTATATGATAGACCAAGGTTTCTAATCCAAGTTTATCTGACCGTGATACTCTGCAGCCTCTTTAGGAATTATTTTGCAGATGGGCCCCAAAAAGTAAAATGACCAATCCACAATCACATAGTTAGTAGGTACCAAAACTGGGATTAAAATCTATGTCTCTCCAAGTCCTAAGTCATGCTCTCCCCATGACACCATGCTGCCTTCCCCAATCCCATAGGACTGGTTTCTTTCTAAGTGTCCCTTCCCCGAGCCCAGAGCCTGCTGTTGTCCACAGCGCATTGGTGGGTGGCTTGAATCCATGTCTAACTCTTCTTAGATCCTTTCCCGGGGGGCTGAGTTCCAGAGTCTGTGCTTGCTGGTGGACACCTGCTGTAGATGGACATGTCTTCCCCAAAGGTAACAGACCCCTGCTTGGTTCCAGAAAATGCAAGCAGGAGTTCCCACTCCAGATACATCTTCCTTTAAGAATGAGAACCCAGATTAACCTATTCCCTTCATTGCTACGTTGGGTCTCTTAAACTGCCCTCACCCTAAACTGGCCTGAGTGGGATGGAGATGTTGGTCCCCATCCTGCCTTCACCCAGTTTCATCCGGCCACTCGCTCAGGCATAGAGACCCAGGACGCCTGTGCTCAAGCTCGACCCATGATAAACGGCGGCTGCTGTATTTTATTACGTTTGTGCCTTTCCAATTGTAAAAGCAACATGTTCATTGTGTTATTTCCCATTGCTATGGCAAACCTGTCTTCTCTACAGCAGTGTTGCAGAGGCAAAAAGGGAGCGCAGTTGTGGGTGAAGCGTTGTAACTGGCCTAAGTACAAATGAAAAACCCACCAAGGTATTCAAGGGATGCTACAACTGGATCAATTGCAGATAAAGCCTCCCATTCAAGCTGAGGGATTGGACAGAGGAAAAGCAGACTAAGAATTAGAATATTTAAACACTTCAAATCATTTCCTTGGAAAGGCTTTGTGGATCTTGTTAGAGGAGCGAGTCATCTTCCTGTGTGAAATGTTCAAAGCTCACTTCCGGTGAGTAATGAGAGGGGCATTCAGGTCTGTATGCAGCCACTGTGCACGTGGCGAAGCTCACGGGGCTACGGCTTCCTTGTCAGACAGCAGAGGTGCTGCCTCTCAGGCCCTATAACTCTGGGCTCTTCTCCAGGCCACAAAACAACCGGAGTTTCTAAGGGACATATGCTGATGGCATCTGCCAGCTCCCTATCCAGTGTATCTATGGTTGTCTGTGACTCACAGCAAGCTCACACCAGAAGCCTTTTCCGTCCATCTCTGTGCAGGCTCTGTTGGCTGAAACCTGTGCCAGTGCCTAGAAAGGTCTGTGGTGCTGGCAGACAGCACTCATGTGTTAAAGAGCCACAAGGACCCAGCCTTAGCTCAGAAAGGGCAAAAGCACGCGTCAGCACAAACTGATGTGTGCAATGAGTGGGCCTGGACTACTTCGGCAGGCTGGAAAATACACACCAGTAGGTCTGGTGGAGAACGCACTCTGCATACAGCAGGCTACTTATTATCTAAGCCAACAGGGGCATTTCAGAAGAGATAAAGAAGGAAAAGAACCCATTGCTCTGAAGCAACACATCAAGCAGGACAATGAGAGACTTGACGTGTTAGACTCCCCATCCTACCCTTAATTTAGGTTAACCATAAGCCTTCAAATGACCCTGCAGAGACAGCCTGCGAGGGAGGTGGTGGAGATGTTATCACTTCCACTTTACACATGAGGAAACTGAACTTCAGGGAGGTACTGTTGCCACGGATCACACCAATAGTCCTTGGCCCCGTGGGATGTGAACCCCCACCCATTAGGCTCAAGCCGTGCTCTTAACTACTTCCAAATTCGTTTTGTTCTGAGAAAATATTTTTGGAAAGTCACCTGTGTTTAACACTTGGAGCTAAACACCCTTGTTGGATATTGATAAAAGAGAGAAAAGGAGAGAGGGAAGTAGGCCTAGCTTTGCTGCTTTCTAACTGCGTGACCTTGAGCACATCACTAATAATCTCCCTAGCCTCAGTGTTCAATTCTGGGATCACTTTGACCAGTTTATCAGGGGCGGCTCTTTCATGCCATTTCTCTTATTGACCCTGAAAAAGTATAGTTTTCTCATTTGGTCATTATCCATTGATTCCTTCACTCTGTAGACATCTATTGACTATTCCATGACAAGCCCTAGGGCAGAGGGATAAATACAGTACAGTTCCTGCCATCAGAGTAGTCAAGGTAGTCTGTGGTGGGGAAGAGAGGCCTCCAAAAATAGTCACATGGCAGTGAGTAGGACACAGTGCTTGGCCTCCAGGAGCACAGACTTTGGGGAGGTTCAGATACTGAAACAGCTGATCAGGAGGCACAATGGGACGCTTGCGACAGCGGCACCCTGCCAGGGGAAGGGGTGGTTAACGCTCCGGTTTTCATCTTTGAACCATGGCTACTTTCTGGAATTATATCTTTGGTTCTTTGGGCCTTTTATGCTGCGTGGTATTATTATTCGGTTACTTATAGAATTTAAAGCTGGAGAAGAGTTCTGAGATCATTCTAATCCAATCTCTCATTGTACAGGTAGAAAATCTGGGGCCCAAGAGAGGTGAAGGTCACAGGTAGGAAGGGAAGAAACCAGATCTCTAGACCTCAGCACTTATGAGATACCCAAATGTTCCCCCTGATTTGATCCTGCCACCTCTATTGATACTCTACAGTCTCATCCAACTGGGTGTAATATGCAAGACAGGAACTCTGAATAAATACAAAACTTCTCCGTGGGACACTTAAAATTAAAGAAACATCATTTTTTGGACTCGTTTCCAGAAATTTCCAGAGTAAGAACCTTTATTATCGAGCTGAGGTACTTAAGTCTCAGCTAACATTAAAGTCTGCTGCAGATGAATCTCCTTTGTAAAACGTAACAAATAGAGTAAGTCCTGATCTAGGATTTAGGGGGCCCAGATTCAAAGATCGGCTTTGCCACTAGGCTGCCTTGAGATCGTAGGCAGGTTACTCCCCTCTCAGGGCCTCAGTCAGTCCCCTGAACTATCAAATGAGGAGGCTGAATCCAACAGAAGCTCCATGAGGGCAGGGACTTGGTCCGTTGCTGTTTCTCCAGGGCCTAGAACCATGTGTGGCACAGAATAGAACTCAACACATGTGAAACATCTTCCAAGCCACCAGCGTTCAGAGAATAGGAATCCACAAAATCATTTCCAAAATCTAAAGTTCATTTCTGTTCCTGTTTGTCCCCTCCCTTTTGTTAGCGGGATGAATATCTCCCCACCTCCCCCGTCTCTTAGCAACCCTGTGGAAGAGTTGGCTGTTCTGAAGCCGTTCTCAGGTTGCGTGACCTGGCAGCTGTGAATTATTCTGTGTACTCGAATATTATCGTTTCGGCATCACTCCCTCTCTGCTGTCACTCCTCAGGCCTCCTGCTCAGAACCACCCGCTCAGCTCCTCTGCTCACTTGTTGCTGAAAACACACTCTGATTCCACCTACCTTCACCAAGCTTGCTTGTACAATTGTGCAACACAATAGAAGACTGGACACCCTCGAGCAGAGTGATATATTTCAACAGGAGCACAAGTGTGCAGCAAGGAGGGGTAGATACTTAGCAATACTTACAAATACCCAATTTGAAACCTATAAATATTTCTGAGGGTCTTCCATGGGTCACTTTATCATGTAATGGAGTAAGAAAATTTTTTAAAAAACGAGGAATGATCACTACTATTTAGTGAGCATCTACTGTGTGCCAGGCAGTTTTACACATTCTTCCTTGCTTAATCATCTCAACAACACTGTGAATACCCACTTTTACAGATGGGCAAACTGAGGCTCAAAAATGTTGATAAACCTCTCAAGGTCACACATAACCAGTAAATGCTACAATCAATACTGGATCTGGGTCTTCTACCTGATTCCAATATCTCCAGCTTTAATTTAGAAGAATTTGGAAAGTTTTCTACAAGGCCCATTAAGAACAAGCTAGAGAGAAGGGAACAGAATGGCTGTTGCAGGCCACCCAATTCTCTCCCCACCCACTTTATTTCCACTCCTAAAACTGAAATAACTTGTTTTCTGTTACTCCAACATCTAGAGCTAACACTAAAGGTTGGGAGTTACGAGGCTATGCTTAGCAATGATTAGGTCAAAGAGAGTTCAGTTGGAATGGACCTTTCGGCTCATTCAATCTAGCCCTGATATTTTATAGATGGTAAACTGAAGCCCAGAGAACTTAAGAAGGTCACCCATCTAATTAGTAAGCAGCAGAGCCAGCCTTGTCTGCTACCAAACCCTATGCTCCTTATCTGCAAGAGGGCGGCAATAACACCTGTTTACAATGCTGTGGCTGCGAGGATTGCCTTCAAGTGCTCGGCCAAGTCAGTGCCTGGCACATGGCAGGCCCTGCAAATGGTAGATGCTGCTGACCTTTTTTCTCTTTGAAACTCAGTCTCGTCATCTGTGAATAGGGTAGGCAAGGGCCCTTACTCCATATATCTGTTAAGAAAATCAAATGAGCTCTTGGATGTGGTAGAGCTTTGTAGTGTCTGCTTCACAAATACTACCTGCAATCTTTTGGGGCTGTTTGGTATGGCATTTCAGATGTTCCTAGGTGATTTCCAAGGTGGACAACATCAGAATGAGGTTGACGGCATCTGCCCCTTGCCTTTTCTCATTATGGACAATTATGAACAGGAGAAAGGGAAAACACAGGAAAAAATTAAAACCTTGCATCTGCATATGTATGTTCCCTTCTCAGCCTTCTCTTCTTAGCATTGCTTGGACCTCATGGAAGCCATGGGCCCCTCCTTTTCACAGGAAAGGCTATCAGTTGGGAGGACACAGAGGGATTGGCTCTGGCTGGACTTACTGATGGTGCTGCCAGGGAAAGGCTCATGATTTGGGAGGGATCTGCCTACACATGTTTGTCAAGAACCTAGAAATCCATAGGTTTTGCCCAGTGTGCTGCGAGCCTGGATTGCGCATCAGGCAATGAAGGCCAACTTGAGCCAGGGCAACCCCATTCTTGGCTCACTGGAATGTCTCCATTCGGGGACTCTGTGGCATCCCCGCTGTACCTTCTCTATTGGCCCCCTTCTCAGGATGAAAGCAACCCTTCCCTTTTTTACCTTGCTTTTTCCAGGCTCCAAGTATTCAACCATCTTTTAAAGGCTGCACCGTCAGGAGGAGTGAGTGGGAGGTGAGGAAGTAGAGATAGGTTGTGTAGACAAATACCGCAAGGAGTTTGGCTGTGAAAAGATTGAGAGAGAAAGAATGGGACTCGGGGAGAGTTGGGATTGAAGGTGATTTTTTTTTTTTTGAGGGCCGGTGTTTGTTCTAAGGTGGAAGAGGTTGGAGCCTATTTGAATGCTCTGGGGAGGAGCAAGTAGAAGGAAAAGGCTGAAGGGACAGGAGCTGAATCAATAGAGCAAGGCCCCTGAGAAGGCAGGAGGGGAGAGGCCCAGAGCTCAGGGGGAGCAATTGGCTTTGCCCAGGAGGAGGGACCTGTCTTCAGCCATGGCAGGAGACGAAGGAGGTAGACCAGGAGCAAAGTGAGAGCGTAGTCTGTCCAGACATTCTCAGACATAGCAGGTCCCGAGGTTTGTCTCAGTCTTTCTTTCCTCTTTGTACAGCTACGGCCTCATGCCAAAGCTGTCCCCAACGCTCCACATACGTGGGTTGACATCCTCATCACAATCCTACAAGGTAGGCACTTCTAACCTCCATTTTGTAGATATGCAAACCAAATCTCAGGGAGCAGAGGAAATTGCCTCTGGTTACACAACTAGTATTATTAATACGATTAATGCTGACACTAATACAGCCCTAACTATGTGTCAGATTCTATTCTAAGTACTTTATATTCATTGGCCTGTTTAACCCTATGAGGCAGGTACTATTACTATTCTGATTTTAAAGATAAAGCAACAGAGACACTAGAAGATTGGGTCATTTGCTGAAGGTCAAACAACATCAAAATGCAGCCAGCGCTTGAGTCTGGGCAGTCCGGCTCCCAGGTCAGTATTCCTAACCATCATTCCATATATTTCCTTCTGTAGTGGGAAACGAAGGGATAGAGATTAAATTAAAACTCTCATGTGTCTTCCTCCAAAAGCCATAATGTGCTCATTGTATCCAGGGATGAGGCTGGATCAAAGTAAATCAACCTTTAGGGTTGAATATTCTGAACCAAGATTAAGTTAGGATATCTGAGGACCAATAACAGAAACACAAGTACCTCCTCAGTAGACCTCCTCCAATGACTCATTGGCCAAAACTGGGTAACAGGACTCTCCATTTCCCTAACAGATGGGGTGCCTCTTTGGTGGGAGCTGGCAGGGAAGGGTTGAGAATGGTTTAACTTAACCATAGTGCCTGCTGCATCCACCCAGAGCAATAGGTGCTTTACCTAAGTCTTTATTCATTCATTCATTCATTCAGTAAATCATTTGCTCACCACCAATTCTGCCCGGTACTGTGTCAACACTAGGCATACAGGAGTAAGGCACACAGTGCTCACTCTTTGAGGAGCTTACAGACTGAAGCTTGGAATAGACATGTAAGCAGACGAGGCCATCACAACGTGTGGCCACTCCCTATAGCAGGGTATGTCCAAATGGTGATGGAAACAGAGGGGGTGCCGGTGCTCGTCTAGGGGACAATCCAAGGGGATGGCTTTGCACAGAAACTGTCACTTTTAAGAAAAGAACGTTGCCAGATGAACAAGGAAAATGAGGAGACAATGTGACTTGGGCAGAGGGGACAACATGTATAAAGTCAGGGGAGCATGGGGCAGTGTGGCAAGTTCTAGGGACCTGTTAGTAGGTTAGTATGGCTACAGCAGCAGTGGCAGCTTTGAGGGTGGGAGAGAACCCGGAGAGGTAGGCAGGGCAGATTGTGTTACTGTGGGCGCTGGATGCCACATGTAGGAATTTAATTTCTAATCTTTGCTGTCACCCCAAGAAGCTGTTCTATTACTAGTTCCAATTTGCAAATAAGAAAATGGAGACTTAGAAGAAGTAGTGTGCCCTTACCCACAGCTGATAAGACACAGGGCTGGGGTTTGAACCCAGGCTGGCCTGATGCCAATGCCTAACCTCTTTCCACTACACCATAATGACTGCCTTTGGTTCTGCCTCTAAAGCTATTGCACCCTATTATGTAACCAAAAAAATAAAAAGCCTTCTTTTCTGTGGTGACAGTGGCGATGTTGTTCCAGGAACTAAGATTTGTTCCCTTTACAAATGAGAGTTCGGTGCATTTTTTCCCCTGCTCATTATAAAGGCCTGCTTCCTACCAGAATGAATAATGAGGTTGTAGCTGTCTGCATTCAGCCATAGGAAGACGCATAATTGTATTTCTTCCATGATGGAAGAACCAGCTGTGGCACTAATAAAAATGACTGCTTTTCAATTCTTTCAACAGAGTAAATAAAACTCCCTTGTGATTAACAGCAAATTGGTTTCCTACGGAGTTGTCAAATCTGAAGCGGGGAGAGGAGGGGGGTGAAAGAGAAGACGGGAGTGAGAGCTTGGTGAGTGGTTCTGCTTCAGCCGGGTTCATCCTCCAAGGATGCGCTACTAAGGCGCTTTGGGTAGGAAAGATATTTTCAACTCCTTTCAGAAAATTCCCAATTCTGCCAAAATAACACTGCAGTGTCCCTGGCATGGGGACAAAAGGAAAAAGGGGCTCACTTGCTAACAACCACAGATCCTAAGACTTTCAGATTTGGAGCATCAACTCTTTCCCCATCTGTTTATTCATTCATTTATTCTACAAATGTTTTTTAAAGATTACTAGTGATTTGGTCATTAATTGAATATTTACTGAGTGTGCACTGTATTCCAGGCAGAGGGCTGGGCTTTGCGGTGAAGAAGACCCAGTTCCTGCCCTCGAGGTGCACACAGTCTAGTGGAGAGATAGACCTGAAAATAGCTTTTTATGATTATTGTGATAAGATCTATGTCCTGAAAATAAAATTTTTATAGTTTTTTCACTCTCTTGGCAAATAGGGTAGAAAAACTGTTTTGCTCCCATCTTTAAGCTAAAAAGTTACAAGCTAAGGCCAATGAAAGATCAATCGGAAATGAAGATAATGTAGCTTTGAAGTGGTAACAGAGGAAAATGTGGTTCTATGGGCAAAATATTGGTGGATCAGAGTCCTGATAGGAAACAGATGGGACACCCAAATTAGTATAATTCAAAGCAAGTTTATTACAAAGGGAGTGTTTACAAGAATGTGGGTGGGATGTAGAGGACCCACAGGGCTATTTCAGGAACCCAGGGCTACCAGCAGGGGTGCTGTTACCACTACTAGATTCAAAAGAATAAGGGAAGGAGTTGGCTCCAGGAACCTGGAAGAAAGGAGTTGTGTCTAGAAGATCACTGTAAGAGGAAGACTGATTGACAGTTGAGGGTCACAGCCAACCCAGGGTGACCATACAAGGCAGATATCAGGGAAATAAATCCCTGCCCTCACTCTCATCCCTCCCAAGAGTTTTCCCATGTTGAAGGTTAGGGAGGGCTTCCTATGGAAGATGGCACCTGAGCTGGATCTTGACAGGCGAACAGGAGTTTGATAGGTGATGAAAGAAATGAAAAAACTTCCAGGCAGAAAAAAAAAAAAGAGCAAAAGCAAAAAGGTGAGAGGTAGGCTGAAAAAAGATCCTAAAGAATTTTATTTCATGAATAAATGTTTGGTTTTTATACCCAGGGCACTGGGGAGCCATCGAATATTTTAAACCAGGTGAATAGCATGATCATATTTGCATTAATAGAGGATCCATTTGGCTGTAGCATGGAGGATGGATTGGAGAAGAGTGGATATTGGAGAAGAAGAGAAAGGCTGACGGAGTAAATAGCAGATAAAAGGTGAGAGTCTGGACAGGGAGAAGGAGAGAAGGGGACAGTTTTGAGGCACATGCAGGAAGTAGAAATGATGGCTGATTGAATGGGAGGGGAGTCTACCGGAGAGGGAGGCATCCAGTCTGGTTCTCAGGATCCTGGCTAGCATGTCAGTGGATGGCACTATTTGAAACTAAACAAGAGCAACAGGCTTCCAGGGGGAAACAAGATGGCTTTGGTCTAAGGCTTATTGAGTTTCATAAGCCTGCAGCAAACCTAGGAGGAATTGTCTGCTGTTGCTTGGTTATGACTCTCAAGCTCAGCAGAGGGAGAGAAGGCTGGGCTAAGAGAGAGGTGTAGGGCACCTGAGCACCGTGGTGATAAGGCCGTGGCAGTGTACCGGAAAACCAGGAAGAGTCTGAGGAGAAAGAAGGGAGGGGGCTTACTGCTACGTGACCTCCACACTCTCACTGATAGGATGGAAATGAGAGCACCTTCTTCGCTGGGCGGTGTGAGCATCAAAAGACGAGATATATGTTAAAATGCCTTGCGCACAGCAGATACTAACACATCTTTGCAGAAGCAGAGAAAAAGTACAAAAGCCAACAAACTTGATTTTATAGTGTGTTCAGAGAACAAACAGCAGCTGCTTTATACTTAATGAACAACACGATATTATCTCCGTGCTTCTTTATTTCCTAACAGATCTGTCTCTTCTCGCTACTTGAACCATAAGGGGATAGGAGATAGATCCCATAGTTGTTCATATTTCACATTCCCCTACGTATTCGTAGCATAAAATAGTCATCCAATAAATATATACATATGGTGACTTGATTGTCTAGTGGCAAAAAAAAAAAACAATTTTTTTGAGAAAGACTCCAAGCAGGGTACATAGTCCCAATTACCCCAGCACTTCTCTGCGACTGACACACCGCTCACTCAGGCAGGGGCCTGTCTCTCCTCTACTGGAGAAACATGATTAATGTCCTTTCCCTGTTCCAGAGTGGTGGTCCAAAGATTAATGAAGTCAGAGTCCCTTGGAGATAACTTGAGTAAGAAACAGGCTGTATTGTTGTCTTGTTTTAATGAATTTGAAAATTATCCTATATTGTCCAAATGGCAACTGACTCATCAAAAGTGGGTGTTTGGACGTGATAAATGGAAAGTCTGAAGATTTTCTCATTAATTAACTTGGCTGTGAAAATAAGCACTGGCCCAAATTCCCAGTGAAATGAAAACAGACCAAAAGGTAACCAAGAAGCCAGGCTGGTGTGGAGTGGCATAAATTTTGCCCTAGGCATAGACTCAGACTCTTGGCACTGAAGTAGTAATTTTATATATGTAATATATCACTTTCTGTGTTTTCCAAATTTTCTATAATGAGTGCATGTTATTTTATAATAAAAACTTAATTTTTAGAAACAGTATTAAACATATTCATATGTATATAACATAAAATAAATATACCATGCAATAAATGTAATAACAGAGAGTAAATTGTATATTTATTTTTCTCTTTACGTGTATTTTGAGTCTATTTTATTAATACTCCATAATGTTATTTGTTCTTTATTTTGTTACCAAATAAATCAGGGGTTTTAGCTACAAGCAACAGAAATTACATCTGACAAGCCTATACCAAAAAGGAAACTTGTTGGGAAATATGGGGGAATTCACAAGTTCAAAAGGAAAGCTGAAAGCCAAGCTTAGAAAGACAGGAAGAGGAAGCTAGTGTTCCAGGGGTCTGGCAGGAACTAGGCACCGGCTGATCCAGGCACCCTGTGACAGCCAGTGAGCTCGAACCACCCCCCAACTCCCATCGAATTAGGAAGGTTAGATTGGGGCAGCCCAAGGAGGGCCACGGTTCTGCTTGTGGCTAGGGGAGAGTAGGGAACCTTGCTAATTGTCTCAGCCAGACAACATCCAAAGGACCTTGTTTGTTCACCCAAGTGAGTTTTAATCTTAATCCCAAAGGAAATGAAATGTATGTTGGACAAACAAAAACAATAGACGCTGACCACTTTAGGTAATAGTTTTTCCCCCACAATTTTTTTTTGTTATAATTTATATATAACAATAATGTTTCAAACTGATCACTTAATCCATTGCAGAACTGCTCTGATTGGTAGAAAATCCTTCCATAAGTGTTGATTCCATTTCTGTCTCTCCATAGCAAAAGTGAAGTCAGGCTGGAGGTGGAACTGGAAACTGTACTGTTTGAGGATCAGTCGAGAAAGCTGAGGGAGGCAGGAGCTTGGAGGTGAGAAGGAGAAGATGAACATGTGGTGTCAACACCACGCTTCCAAAGGGCTGTCTACCTTGTTGTTCTCGCTCCCTCTGGAGGCTTCAGTTAGAACCAGTGGATGGAAGTTCAAGGAAGGCAAATGTCATCTCAACAAATGGTAGAACCTTTTAACAATCAGAGCTGCCTCACTCTGGAAAGTTGAAAGCCCCCATCTCAAGGGGTAGGCAAGTAGGAATTGCAGCATGGGATAGGGTTGGGGTATACAATCTCTGAAGGCTCTTTGAACCCTGAGAGTCTGTGGTCCCATGAGCATCTGTTATTTTCAAGCCTGACATACGTCCTGTGGAAAGGGGTTCCTCGCCTTTCACAGCTACTGAGTCATACTCATGCCTCAGACCCAGCTTCTCTTTTCTCTTGGTTTGCTTGCAAACCTGTGTTTGTGGAAGAACTCTCAATCCACTACTTGCTGCAGGAGAATGTTGGGATTTCCTCAACTGAATATGGCAAGTGGGAGAGAGGAAAAGTACGAGCAGTAGATTCCAAGGAAGAATTCTTGAGTTTAAATCTCAGGTCTTCCACTTACACACTGGGAGATCTTAGGCAAGTCCACTTGGATTTTGTGATTCTCATTCTATTCATATGTCAAAGGACAAATAACAATAGTACTAATAACCTGCCTTACAGAGTTGATAAAAATATGTAACACCTGGTTTTTGAGTCCTAATGACAGCACTAGATTTTTTTTTTTTTTTTTTTGAGACAGAGTCTCGCTTTTGTTGCCCGGGCTAGAGTGAGTGCCATGGCGTTAGCCTAGCTCACAGCAACCTCAGACTTCGGGGCTCAAGCAATCCTTCTGCCTCAGCCTCCCGAGTAGCTGGCACTACAGGCATGCACCACCATGCCCGGCTAATTTTTTCTATATATTTTTAGTTGTCTGATTGATTTATTTCTATTTTTAGTAGAGACGAGGTCTCGCTCTTGCTCAGGCTGGT
>CAUYSK010083665.1:0-18173 GCA_963575035.1 Avahi laniger | reverse complement strand
AGTGCAGGTGTCTTTTTCATAGAGCGACTTTAGCTCTTTTGGGTAGATGCCCGGTAACGGGATTGCTGGGTCAAATGGTAATTCTGCTTGTATCTCATTGAGGTATCTCCATATTGCTTTCCACAGAGGTTGCACTAATTTGCAGTCCCACCAGCAGTATATGAGTGTTCCTACCTCTCCGCATCCACGCCAACATTTGTTGTTTTGGGTCTTTTTGATAAAGGCTAGTCTCACTGGAGATAAGTGATATCTCATTGTGGTTTTAATTTGCATTTCCCTGATGATTAGAGATGTTGAGCATTTTTATATGTTTTTTGGCCATTATTCTGTCTTCTTTTGCAAAGTTTCTGTTCATCTCGTTTGCCCACTTTTTGATAGGGCTGTTTGATTTTTTCTTGCTGATTTTTCTGAGTTCTAAATAGATTCTGGTTATTAGCCCTCTGTCGGATTTGTAGCATGTGAAAATTTTCTCCCATTCTGTGGGTTGCCTGTTTGCTCTTGTGACAGTTTCTTTGGCTGTGCAGAAGCTTTTTAATTTGATCAGGTCCCATTTATTTATTTTTTTTGTTGCTGTAATTGCCTTTGGGGTCTTCTTCAAAAATTCTTTGCCTAGGCCAATGTCTAGAAGAGAATTTCCAACTTCTTCCTCTAGAGTTCTAATAGTTTCACTCCTTAGGTTTAGATCTGTGATCCAGCGTGAATTGATTTTTGTGAGAGGTGAGAGGTGTGGATCCAGATTTAGTCTTCTACATGTGGCTATCCAGTTTTCCCAGCACCATTTACTGAATAAGGATTCTTTTCCCCAGTGTATGTTTTTATCTGGTTTGTCAAAGATTAGACGGCTATATGTGGATGGTTTTATATCCGGGTTCTCAGTTTTTATTTATAGAAAATTGATTTTATTTTATCCCTACTAAATAATATTGAATAATTTAAAAAAGAATTTTGGCTTAGGGTAGTAGTATATTTTTAGCTTCTGGGTATTCTCATTCTACTCCTTTCTGGGTGGGCTCTGTGCTCCTCAATGATGGCAAGGAATAGAAGAGTTACTAAGGTTTCAGGCTTTTGGGAAATTCAAGTTATTCACTGGAGACATTTGGAAAGTGTTTTGTCATATATAATTCATGGCATTTCCCATGCATGAAAGATGAGTAGTAGCACAAGAAAACCCATAAGGATTCGCAAATATTTGGTTTATTTATTCTGATCATGACCATACCAGTAGAAGAGACAACTGGTAGGCAACATGCCCAAGAAATTCTCATTAATTAAAATCCTCTTTTATCTGCTATTGTAATTATTTAAAAAAATCCCAGTCATCATTCTTTGCTCACGCTTCTTTCAAAATCTACCTCAAACATGCCCTTTCTAGTGCTAGAAACATTAGAAGTGCAGTCTCTTTTTCTCATGCTCTTAAGTGTCTTGCTGGCTGAGGCATATTTTTCATGTTTATTAAGTTAAATTACTTCTTTCTACTGAGTCAATTCATTCTATTTCTACCATAAAATAAAGCATGCAAAATATTCCTGACAATGTATAACCACACAATTATGTACTTTACATAGACTCTTTTACCAAATTCCTTTCTCTATATATTCATTGGCTTAACACTTTCCTCCAATGTAATGTATTTCCTTTAATGTAATGTATTTCCTCTTGACCATCACTGTGAGAACTGGTATTTCTTGATCAGGTCTCAGGGAAAGCAAAGATGAACAGATGCTTGAGAGATAGGTTGCCACTCATAAATTAAATATAAGTCAAACAAATGTAGCATCTTGCAATTAGGTCCCCAAAAGCTAACTATACATATGTGTAGAAAGGTTGGGAGAGACACACCTGAGTAGATGTATTTGTAAAAATAATTTAGTGATTTAAGTGACTCTTGATTTCAAGATATGTTAGCAATGGGACAGTGTAGTAGACACTGACTGGGACAGCTCATTAACTCTCCCCTCTTCTGTCTGAGAATAACAATAATACATAGAGTTAGGCTTCCACTGAGCATATCTGAACTGAATTACCCACAGCCAACTGGCCCAGCTGGCCTGGTGAAGCCTGGACAGTCAAAGTCCAGCTCCAGGATCTGGCACTCAGAACTAAGGGAAGAGAGTTAATGACATGTGAGATACTTCCTGACATGAGAGGCCTGAGGGAGTCAAGGCTTTCAAGTCCTTATTGCTCCTCAGGCCATTTTGCCCTTTACGTGTGGTTAAATAAGATTTTCAATCCCAGTTATTGTCTTCTGCACAAACTTCTTTCAAAATCCTTTCCTTTACTCTTTACCCTTCAAAATCCCTTCTCTTTTCAATGATTGTTTTTTCTTTTTGCTTAAGCTCATTTGAATTGGCTTTCTAGCACTTACAACCAAAGTGGAGACTAAAACATTGTTGTCAAAAGAGCTAATGCAATCTTAGTCTACAATATTACAAGTATTTAGGAGAAGATGAATGATACTCATATTTTATTCCAAACTGTTGCATTATATTGATTCTGTATGTCGAACGTGATGGTAAAGAGACTCAAAGTTATATCATATAAAGTGAGGTTGAAGGAATTAGAAATTTAATTTAGAGAAGAAATTAAATTTAATTTAGAGAAATTTAATTTAGAGAAGGCTATTATTAGGACAATAATAGCCTGATATGTGGCTATTACATTTGTTTTAATCTGTTTCAAGGACCCTTAAAATTATCTAACATTCAACATGCTTTCAGTGCCTAAATATTCTTTATCTAATACCTGCCTAGTAGATAGCTGACTTATTCTTGACATATCCAGGAATCCAACAATTATTTAGCTAAAAATTATTGAGTACCCACTATGTGCTAGCCACTGTACTATAAACTTGTGTTTTAGCAATGAGAAAAGATGTTGTCTCTGTCCCTGTGGCAACTATGGTCTATTTAAGAAATTAACTACTACTTGACATATCCTATCGTCAGACAATTCAGAAAATTCTTCCTCAGATCAATGGAAAGAAATTACGGAAATGAATGATTTCTTTAAGTTGTTTGAAAATGGCTAGATCTGAATGAGAGCAGATATTTAGCTATGTTTAGATAACTTCCAATCTTGAGATTATATGATAATAAAGATATTCTTTATACCAGTTATTTCTAACTTCTGGGCTGCAGACCACAAGGAATCCAAGGATTTATTCTGGAGGGTTTAGGAATCCATATGTGCTTTAGTAATTGTTTCAGATTGAATAAGTAATATTGGCTCTACTATCATGGAAGTAGTCATCGAAATTTTCATCTATTCATGCGTTCATCCATTCAATATGTACTGACAACCCACCAGGTCCCAGACATTGTTCTAAAAGCTGGGGGGAAGAAACAAAAGCAAAAAATATTTAAAAAGCTTGGAAATCATTTACTTTGTGCTATTTACAATACTCATCATATTTTACTATGTGCTTTTATCTGCACATCAGATGGCAAATCCATAATTCTGTTGGCTTTTTTTTGCAGGAGGCAGTCTGGGCTTTTCACATGTAAGTTGTTAGGATATAAATGATACTTTACAAGCCATGTGATCCAGAGTAATTCAAAAATTCGAAAAATTTTATCCTGACCTGTGGTTGTGAATACAATTTAACTTGACTAAACGCCACATTATTTTGCTACATTCACACGAAAAAGAATTTCTTCTTTTTTATGACAGTTAATTTAATGTGAAACCGGCCTGTTGAGAAATAATGAGATGTCTGTTTCCATGGTAGCAGTACAAGAACAGTCCACAAAGAGGAAGATTTCAAAAGCTCTAGTAACCTATCCTTAGAGTTCTGTGGTTCTTAATAATCTCAGGAGATCCTGGAATCCTAGGGCATATGGTTATCAGCAGTGAGAAAAGAAAATATCAAGCTCTGTTCTTTGCCCCTTCTTTTATGCAGTGCTAAAACGTGAGGACAAGACTATAGAGATCCATTAGCCAAGTGCATATTAAAAAGAAGTAGTTAAACTAGTGAATGGGGGCACCACTCCAGCGCTATATGGTGTTCACAATAGCAGTGCCTTCTCCCTGCATTCGGAGTTAAACTGATAAAGATCAATACACAATATATTATATCTATGCAGGTCATGTTAAAAGACAGGAAATCTTCTAGGCTATAAGCAGATGAAGAAGTACTCGACAGTATTAATATACTTAAAAGAAGGATGTGTCAAAAGAATGGAGAGGGTTGTCATGAAATATGGTAAAAATGGTGTCAAAAGGGAAGATTTTGGAAGCATTTATCCAGTGCAGTCTAGAAAATGAAGAAATAGAAAATCGTACTTATATTTCTGTTGTAGGGCATAGATTTTTTTAAAAAAACAGGTTTTATCATGCCTTGAATGAAAATCTCTCTGTTGGTTTATACACTTCCTGTGCTTGCCAAATAATTCTCTAAATTTCTAAATTTGTCTCCTAATTAATCAGCTGCCAAGAAGCAGACACAAACATACTATCCATGGTGGAGATATACTATCCACTGTAAATTAATATATTTTCATGGAAGATCTGATCAGTGGATTTGGTATACAGTGTGTTTGATAGTAATGGTTTTCAGTCTAAATTAGTAAGACCTTCTGGCTTATGTATTAATATTATTTATAGAGAATTTGAGGTCTACCAGCTCGAATTCATGAATAAAATCAACGCCAGAAAAGGAGACTGCAATCTTGGACAATGATACCATCCCATGAGACTCTGCCTAAGCATTAAGTTCTTCACTTTTTCTTTTCCCCTGCTTTTAAGATGGTCCTCTGACTTAGAAATAAATCAGAAGATTGGGAACGTGGCAGAGTAGTCTCTTTTGTTAGGTGCTTGCCAAAAAATAAAACAAAAACTAAAAAAGATCCCTCTGTCTAGATATATGATTTTATTTCCACTCCACTTAACAACACACAATTCCCAAACTAATATCTGCATAGGCATAAATGATTCAATATAGTACACACCTCATTAAAGAGAATTGCATTTCTGAATTTTAGATGACAATTAAAAATTCCCAGATTTCAAACACTTAGGTTTAATGGCCTTGTTGTTGTTGTCGTTGTTCATACTTTAAGTGGTTTGATTAGGGGAATTAGGAACATTGTGATAAAATGTTCTGAAGATCTTTCTCAGGCTTAACTCAGTCACAAATCTGGTTTAAGTTATATTGGTTATCATAGATTAGCTACAAACTAAACTTCAGCCATAACAAAATATGTTGGATCTAATGACACACCCATAAGTACTTTTTAATTTTAAACAGTTGATAAACAGGATGAAGAGTCCAGAGTGGATTGTATGGATCAGGAAGCTTAGGGGTGTTCTTTTTATTGAACGCTTGGCATCAGCTGTGAGGGAAGGCTAAAGGCCAAAAAATTCCCATCAGTAAGAAGCTTCAGGCACCTTGCTATAGCTAGATGGGATAAAAATAATAAACTCTGCAGCTGAGACTGACTCCGGGGAAAAGAAATAAAAAGGACTGGGCACAGCAGCTCATGCCTGTGGTCCCAGCACTTTGGGAAGTCAAGGTGGGAGGATTGCTTTAGGCCAGGAGATCCAGACCAGCCTGGGCAGCATGGTGAAACCTGGTCTCTATAAAAAATGGAAAAGATTGACCAAGTGTGGTGGCTCGTGCCTGTGATCTCAACTACTCGGGAGGCTGAGGTGGGAGGATTGGGTAAGCCCAGGAGCATGAGGCTGCAGAGAGCTATGATTGTGCCACTACACTCCAGCCTGGGTGACAGAGAGATATCCTGTCTCAAAAAATAAAATAAAGTATAAAATAAAATAAAATAAATAAAAAATTAAAAAAACCCTGATTACATATTCAGAAGAAAAACAAATCATTCAGCAGAAAAACCCATTTCCTGGAATTGGAATTATCATCCAGTATATTTTTTAAATGGATTTTATTTTCAAAAATGAAAAAGACTTTTTGTTTGTTTCTGATTATACGAGTAATGGGTTTAATGGGAATGATAGTGGTATAAATGGACTTTTATCCCTGCCTAATGTTTACTGAAATGAAGCAGAAGAATGAACTAAGAAAAAGAAAACTTTATTAATTGCTGACACTAGAGCAGGCTTCATCTTTATAATGCAATCTCTGGATAAAGGAAGCCAAGGGCAGGCACGTGATTCTCCTGCTCATGAACACAGCGGGCTGGGCTGTGGGAAATGGGTGGAGGTGGTGAGGAAGAACATCGTGGTACTTCTCAACCAAAGCAGCAGGACCTGGTGGTATGAGCAGGCTGCAGGAAGGATGGAAAACACCTTACTTGGAGTGGAGAGGAGGCTGGATGAGAAATTGTGTGACTAAATAGTGCCATTTACGTTTCTCTGACCTAACTTCCTAATTTGTATTACAGCTGTGTACCAGCAATAATTGACTCACAAAATTAAATGTGCACTAACCTTTTAAAGAGAGGTCTCAACATTGAAAATAGATTCTATATCAGAAATAGAGAAATAAATCCAAATTTAAAGTATGCCTCCATGGAAAAAAGGGTAGAACGAAATGCATGGCCATAAAGATTTTCAATAACTTTAGAAAGAAAATGCAGAGTCAAATTTTCCAAAATGCAGTTGTCTATATAGATGCAACTCCCTAACCACTGATCAACCCATCCACAATAGACAGCTTGTACCATGGAAGAGAGAACGTTTACCATAAAAATTCATCCCTTTAATGCTGGTGCTAATGGCAAGATTAAAATAATGCTTGAATAAATAGGAAGGAGAGTCAAGGACATACTACCAATGCTAATCTGGGACAAATTTTAGACGTGCATTAAGAGATAACCATGCAGGAAAATATTTCAAACATTTATTTTAGGAAACAGAAAAATTTTATTTTTAACTATTTTGTACTTTCAAGGAAATGAAAGAAAACAGGGATTCAAGTAAGAGGTTTTATAATAGGGTGAAATGAAAAAGCTGCTGGGAAAACTAAGGCAAGAAGAAAAGGATCACCTTCTAGACATAGATCATATTATAACAATGTTAATTTCCTGTTTTTGATAACTATACTATGTTTATGTAAGGTGTTTATATATGTGTGTATCTGTATATGTCTGTCACCGATTTATCTGTATATAGCTCACTGTTGAACAATGTGACTAGAGCACTGGGTTATATAGTAGGTACTCAATAAATGTTTGTTGAATGAATGAATCAATTCGACTCATAGTGCTGTGGCACAATGGTAAAGAGCGATCATTAGAATTATTCAGGGAGCTATTTACAAATACAGACATCTAAGTTCTACTCCATGTCTATTCAATTAGAATCTCTGAGAAGATAATAGAAATTGACAAGAACACGACAATAGTAAGAGACTTTAACATAGGCCTCTCATTATCATATCCAGGGACTCACTGGAGAAATTGAGCTTTTTGTCTGAACCACTTTAAGGCTCAGCATATCTGTAAGTCCTGATTCCTGGGAGAAGAGGTATGCTTCCACCTGGGGCACAGGCAGGACTCCACCAAGCCTCAAGCTATGGCTGCTGCCTGGTAATTATTTTCTCCTCCTCCTAGAACAAATAGGTAAGGAAAAAAGTTACTGTACTGTGAGGTAGTTAACCCTGATCACCATAAGGAGGAGGGCTGATGCTACATGGTGGAGGCAGGGAGACGTATACCTGGAACCCAGGGGACCCTCTGGGGCATTTTAACTGTGCATAGGCAATTGCAACAAAGATGACCCAACACGGACATGATAACTAGAGAAAGCAACTTAGGCTGGCAGAAGCGCTGAGCAAAGGTGAGGGGGAGTCTGAAATGGATAGTAAAGGAGGGACATAGTGAATATCAGTGATGACTCTGAAACCGAATTCAGCAGCACGGGTGCTGTGGTTTGAATGTACGTGTCCCTCCAAAATTCTAATCTTGGAATTTAAATACCACTGTTACGGTATAAAGAGGTGGGGCCTTTTGGAAAGTGCTTAAGTCATGAGGGCTGCACACTCATGAATGAGATTAATGACCTTCTAAAAGAGGTTTCAGAGAGCTGCCTGGCTCTTCCATGACATCCACATGTGAAGACACAGCATTAGTTCCTTTTTGCCTTTCTGTCATGTGAGGATGCAGAAGGTGCCATCTCAGAAGCAGAGAGCAGCCCCTTCACTGACACTAAATCTGCAGGCACCTGGATCTTTGACTTCCCAGCCTCCGGAACTGTGAGAAAATAAATTTCTATTCTTTATAAATTACCCAGTCTGTGATATCGTGGTATATGAACAAAGACAACAACCAAGTATATCCTTTTGTCTTACAAATGAAACTAGATGATGTGTGCTACTTCATGATTCAGGTCCCAGCACCAAAGAAAGAGTTACCATTGATGTCTGTTCCATGGAAGAGTGGAACCCTCCAGAAAGGGACAATCATGCACCACTAGCAAAGACAGAATTGAGGGTCTTATTTATTCCTTTTGCTTCTCCTTATTTTCCACACTGTTCAATCTGTCAGAAATCCTCAGTATTATGACGTGCCCCAGTGCTTGGACAGTTTTGCAGCACAGCCGACAATGGGGCCTATGGTTTCTTTGAGAACAGCATGGTGCATGGGAGAATCCAGGAAGCTCCATAAAGAAAACACCTGTGTTCTGGTGGTTGTGAGCAAAGAAAACCTCCGCAGGCCAATTGTGGCCTTCCATTCTTATAAACTGTTCCTTGAATAATAAAGGGATCTGGGTGGATATGGCTAATGCCAACACACAGGAGATGTGGCGTCATAGCTGGAGTGGGAAGTCATCCAAACCTTCATTAAAGATGGGGAAACTGAGTCTCAGGAAGAGGAAAGGAAATAGGGAGCAAGTGGCAGAGTTGGAACTATTAATAGGACTTCTGAGTATTTAATGTTGGTAAATAAGAAAACTGATGTTCTATCTGGGCATCTTTTAACTCTTACTAGTTTGAGTAGTTTGACAGTCTATTCTCTTCTAAGCAGATGAGCGTACCATGATAATGATCTGTCTCCTACTTTCCAATGTTTACCATTTTTATTTTTCTTGCTTTAATATATATTATTTATTTTATTGAATAACTGTGATGATGGAAGTTTTCCTTATCTTGTTCCTGATATTAACAGGAAGGCCTCTAATAGTTTGTCATTAAGAATGACATTTTTTATAGGTAGAAATCCTTTATCAAGTTAAGGAAGTTTTCTTTGATTCTTAACTTGCTACGAATTTTCTTTTCTTTTTTTTTTTTTTTTTTTGTTTGCTTGCTTGTTTGATTTGAGGAAGGAGTGTTGATTTTTTTTTTTTATAAGGACGGTTTAACATAAAAACTGAGATCCCTGGTTTTGGAGACCAACACCCTAGATTTCACTCCTTGTTTCACCATATACCAAGGATGTGTTCTCAGGCGAGTTTCTTAACTTCCCTGTCACTCAGGGAACTGTGAACATTATCTAATTACCAAAGTTGTGATGACTAAATGAGATGATAGATAAAAAGCTTGTGGCACATAAGTGTCCAATATGTGTACCTACCACCCTTGATTCTTATACTATTATCTAAGTCAAAAAGCTGTGTAGAATTGTGTGATCTTAGTTTTCACCTAGTCCAGTGATTCTTAGACCTTTGTATTATATAGATTGTAACAAAAATTATTTTTTAAATTTGTTACCAAGATATTGCTCCCAGATTTTTATTTACCAGGCAAGGCCCCTAAAAAAGAAACAAAACAACCAACTAAAGCAACTATAACCATGTTAAGTGTGAATAAAGTACATTTAACACCCTAAAACTGGGAAGGGTGCAATCTCAACATACAGTACTGTTTCCAAAGCGAATAAATGTAGTGTTTCAAGGAATTTGCTGTATTGTTCTAATTTTTTCTCATTCACCACCAAGCATTGAAAGTGAAGTGGTTGCATAAATTTGGGAGCCTCTAATCCAGGCCCATCTCCCATGTAATGTAAGACTTGTTCTTCCTCTAACATCCCTCTCTGTCTTTGATGGAACTCTTCCATAAGTGGGAGGCTTCACTTCTGAACAATCTGATTAAAAATTATTGTTTGAAATGAGCTTCCTTATGACTTCAATTCACAGTTGCTTGCATTGCTGTTCGGAGGCAACACTATAAATTTCAAACAAACGCATATCAAATATTTGAGACAGTTATTTTCCCCTCATCTTCCAATCTTCTTAACTGGAGTGAATAGTCATGATTGTTTCAACATCTTTTTATACTGCATGGCCTTTAAGGTCTCATGTCCTCTGTATCTTCCTTTTCTAAAAATACTCTAATTTCCTTAATTTGTGGAATCACTTCATTTGTAACAAAAGAATCTGGCATGATATTGGTTTAGGCAGGAATATTTGGTGAGAGTGTGAATATAACATGTAGCCTGCTCAGGTAGAAAAAAACTCTGGCTAAGGGAGACTTCTGTAAGAGAGAGTTCACCTTGTTTTGAGGTTAAGAGGCAGTTTAAAGGAGTTAATAGTTAAAAATATAGACTTTAGCATCAGACAGAATTGGCTTGAGTTCATGCTCCATTATGGACTAGCAATGCATCTTTAGATAAAGTTTTCTAAGTCCAAGTAAGGTTTAAATGATACAATTTATGAAGATCTTACAATGGTGCCTGGAATATTGTAAATGCTTAATTAATGATATTTTTCTTCTCATTATTATTCATTTTAGTGACCAGCATCTTGACTGCAATTGTTATTTGGGTCCAGGCAGTCCAGAAATCTATTTATAATAATGTCTAGGAACATTCTTTAAGTCAGGCTTATAAAATAATAAAAAAGGCTAAACTGAGAATATCTGAGCTCATATTATGGAGTGACAAACCAGGTGAGTTTAATTATATGGATGACTTCGGGGTAACTTACTTTTATTATTTACTATTATTTTAAATTTAGTTTTGTTATTACCTGTGCATCTTCTCAGGGAAGTGCTGGGGACAGAGCCTAGACCTTTCTCTCTCCTCCTTTTTCCTTCCTCCTTTCCACAGGAGGAGGAATAACTTACCTGGTGGATGTAACTTAGGAGAACATAACAGGAGTCATAACTTTAATAGGGGTAGGATCATTGCAATGAGAAGTGGGTTTTTTTCTCTTTCTCTCTTGGCCTTCTTGCTGATAAGGTGTCAGCATGTGCCAAGGATGCCAAGCCCTGTCTTGGGAAGGCAAGCTGGATTTCTGTTCTCTGAGCCTGGACAATTGAGTCAGGGCAATCCTTCACCTCCAATTCAGGAGGAAGCTCCATTTTGGCCTCTGGTCTAAACTACTTTCTCCAATCTTTTTTAAAAAGCTGATTGACATTTTGATGTAACTCTAATGCTAATTTATAACCATGATAGCTATAAAATAAGATTCTGATGTTCATTTCTATTTCTTTAGCCATTGATTGATGATTCACTAATTTATTCACCCACTCATTCATTCACACAATGAATGGAAATTTACTACTCAATATTAATTGAGCACCTACTGTGTACCAGGGATTTTCTTAGGCACTGCAGCTATAACAGTACACAAAACAGACTAAAATACCTACCCCCATGAAACTTACAATCTAGTAGGGAAATCAGACCATAAACAGCATAAATAAATTATAGAAGTGTATGAAATATAAAATGTAACCAGTGGTAAATGCTACTAAGAAAAAATAAAACAGAGCAAAAGACTAGGAAGTGTTGTGAGTGGGATGTAGTTGAATTTTGGATTGGGTGGCCAGGGAAGGAATGATTGAAATGGGAAGGGACTGAAGGAGAAGAAAGAACAAGTCTGAGCTATTTAGGGAAAGGGTTCCAGGTAGAACGAACAGGATGTGCAATAGCCAGAGGTAGGAGCCTGTGGAGATGGCCAGGGTGGCTGGCAAGGAGATTGACACTGACTCCGATTGCAAGGGGAGCCTTTGGAGGGTTTTGAGCACAGGAGTGATGTGATATGCCCTATATTTTAACACTGCACAGAACAGACAACATTCCTGCCCTCATGAAATCTATATTCTAGTGCACAAAGCAGACAATAAACAAAATTAATAAGCAAAATTTACAAAATGGAAGGTGATAAATGCTACCAAGGCAGAATAAGTCAGGAAATAAGGGCATTCTGGCCACCATGTTGAGAATAGATTAATGCACTCTGGAAAGGGTATGAGAGCAGATGGGAGGGGCCAAGTTAGAGGTCACAGCAGCAACTGAGGCAGGAGATAGTGAGAGTGACTGAGAACAGGGGGGTAGCAGTGGAGGTGGTGGGACATGACAGATTTGGGACATATTTAGAAGGCATAGCCAACTAGTACTTGCTGTTAGATTTGATGTGCAGTATGAGAGAATGAGAATTTGGGGATGACTCCAAGGATTTTGGGCTAAGCACCCAGAAGGATGGAGTCTCCATTAACCAAGATGGGGAAGACTACAGGAGGAGCAGGTTCTGGGGAAACTAGAAGCGCATTTTGAACCTGTTAGGTTTGCAAGGCCTATTATACATCCAAGTAGAGATGCTGAGGGGGTGGACTGGAGTTAAGATATAAGAGTTGACATGAATTTTCCTCTTTCAGGTCACACTTATCTCGAGCCGTGCTTTTGTACTGGGAGGCAGTAAAGAGCATGGGTTGTGCAGTTTGACTACCTGGGCTCAAATACAGCTACAAGGCTTACTAGCTTTGTGCCTTGGGCTGTTATTTAACCTCTCTCTACCTCAATTTTGTCATCTGCAAAATGGAAATAGGAAAAAATTATGTTACTCATAAGATAAAATAGGAAATAATTGTGTAACTCGTAAGATTGTTGTGAGAATGAAATAAGTTAATCCCTTTCATGATCTTGGCATTGTGCATGGCAAGAAATAAGTATTCGAAATAAAAATTAAAACAAAATTATAGTAGCAGTAGTTAATAACACTCTAATATAGCCCTCACTTTATGCCAAACAGTCTTCTAGGAACTTTGTATTTACTCATTCACCACTCACAAAACTCTGGGAGGCAGATGCTATTACTTCATAATGGCATGGAGATGGCATGGAAGTTTAAGTTACACAGGTAGCAGGTGGCAGAGCTGGGGTTCAACCCCAGGCAGTCTGGCTCCAAAGTCCATGAACTTAAACACCACACTGCGCTATCTCTCAAAACATGTTAGCTGTGGGTATTATTTTCCCGGGTTATTCCTTCCTTTACGAGGGCATCCATTCTTAATCTGCTTACGAACCTGCTCAAAGTTCACTTAGAGTCCAGTATTTATCAATTGCACTTCTAGGGAGTACTGTTACCTATAATATACTTTGCAATGTATAATTTCTGATTGCCCTAGGAATGACCTAACTCTCCATTTTCCAGGTCCTGTTGCTTCCTGTCCTCCTCTAATTTGAGCACTCTGTCTTCTGTATCTGAGTAATCAGCATTTTATCTTTGCAGTAGCAGTGCAGGGATTCAGGTCTGTCTACTTTAGTGGGAGGAGATTTTTGGGTAAGAGTCCATCTTCCATGGCTGCTGCCACTTGGGGGCATTCTTGTTTTACCATCTCATGTTCACAGTATGTGGAGAATAGTTGCATAGCTAAGTGGCAACTCATAAACACTTGGGTTCATTTTTGCCATAGCATATCATATACAGCATGCATATTATCTCTAAGAGATATTTTTAATCCCTGCCCAATATCTTATTAGATAAAGTATAGTATTTAAAAATCAAGAGAATGTTTTTTGGCAGCTGGTAACTTTTAATGATGTAAAGATTCTAAATATTTAGGCATAATCATAGTATATGTACAATAACAAATTAAAGCAGTGGTACCGGTATATGTTTGTGAAAACAATAGAACCATTTTTAATATATATTTTATAAGGAAAACTCCTAATTACATAATTAATTGAGAGTAAAAATGTACCCTTTGAACTCCTTGTAAAAATAACAATATAAGCCAGAGGTTGGCAAACTATAGCCCTTGGGTCAAATCTACCTAGGGCCTGTTTCTGTATGGCCTGTGATCTAAGAATTCTTAAGTGGTTGAAAAGATAAAAAGATGAATGATATTTTCTGACACATGAAATTATAGGCAGTGCAAATTTCAGTGTCTGTAAATAAATTTTTACTGGAACACGGACACATTTATTCATTCAGTATAGTGGATGGCTGCTTTCACACTGCAGTGACAGAGTTGAGCAGTGGTGATAGAGATCACATAGCCTGCAAAGCCTCAAATATTGTCTCTCTTGCATTTGCAGAAAAAGTCTGCCGATCTCCGACATCAACCAATAAGCAGATAATGCCACGAGGATCCATGCCGAGGCCAGAGAACTGCATCACCTGGCCAGAGTGTGTTTGCCCCTCCACTCACAGCAGGCAGAACCCGCATTTGACTGCAGATATTGATTGCGATCAGAGGAGACAGTCAGAGGAAAACATTCAGCCTAATCCCATAGAACATGCCACTCTTATCTTAACACGCGTTTCCTTTGAAAAGGAGATGGTTCTTGTAAATTGTTGACTTGTTTCCCAGAAACAAAACAATCACGGATGTGGACATACATTTTGAAAGCCTAGGTAAAAGAGGACTTTTGTTTTTCAGAATGAAAGTTATTTTATTATTTTATTACAAAAACATATATTTAATTTGAAAAGCTATAAAAGTCACAGAGAAACATAAATATGAAAGTAAAAATGATCTAAAATCTCACCTCTCAGAGATAATCATAGTTTGACCTCAGTTTATCCTGTTGTTTAAGAGAAAGAGCTGATATTTATTTATTTTCCAGTCTGGCAAAGGCAACCTGATTTTGGTTGGATGCAGGTGAGGAACCCCTTACAAGGTAGGGGTGGTGGGGTGGCCCACCTTCCTACCCCATAGGGAAACCCATTGGCTCTTTGTAGATGACTAAGGGTCAGTTGAACTCTGTGAAGCTTCAGTCACTGATGCTGAGGCAGGAAACCAGTTAAGTCTGACCCCTATCTAGACTTCAGGTAACTTGGCTTACCTCAGGGATAAAAGCAGGAAAATGTTCTATGGAAAGCATCACGTATATATTCATTCATTCGACCATTCAATCAACCGATCAGTGAATAGTAACCATATTAGTTTCTTATTGCTGCTGTAACAAATGCACACAAACCTAACAATTTAAAACAACACAAATTTATTCTCTTACAGTTCTGGCAGTATCAAATCAAGATGTTGGCAGAGCTATGTTCCTTCTGGAGGCTTCAGAGAAGATTCCATTTTCTTGCCTTTTTTAGCTTCTAGAGGTCAACTGCATTCCTTGGCGTGTGGCCCCTTCCTTCACCTTTAAAACACGCTACTCCAATATCTGGTTTCATGGTCACATCTCCTTTTTTTCATTTGTTCCTCAACATCTTGCCCCTTTCTCATGAAGATCCTTGTAATTACACTGGACCCACCAGCTAATCCAGAATAATCTCCCCAGTTCAAGATCCTTCATTTAATCACATCTGCAAAGTCCCTTTTGACCTGTAAGGTCACTTACTCACAGGTTCTGGGAATTAGGGTGTGGACAACTTTGGGAGGCCACTGTTCTCTCTACCAACAGGAAGTGAGCACCTACTTTGTTCCAGCCACTAAACCAGACTCTAGGATATCAGATACGAAAAACTGAATTCCATACCAGAGGAAACAGACATTGGGAGAACATGTAAATTCCACATAGACAGTGGCCCTGGCTGGGAATAGATTTTGTTTTTCCCCATCAAAGTTTTACTGAGGACTTGATGTATTTGGGAGAAGTGAGTCCTCTGTGTAAGATCAAATTGGATTCCCTTGATGAGAACTTCAACCAAACAAGATTCCAATGAGATCAAATTTAAGAGAATTTATAGGTAGAATTTATTCTCTGTTTTGAATCTCAGGGAATGTACTAAAAGGACAGAGCACCTCTTCTACTGTGATGTAAAAATGACTCAGAAATTCCCTGCAGAGGTTTGACTGAAGACTTCACACGCCCCACTTAATATTATTTAGCCCCAACATGAAGGAGAAATACAGCTTGGGGTTCAAGATGGCCCGAATAATTGACATTTTCTATTTCCAGGCAGTGTGCTGAATGCTAAGAAGGTGATACTGAAGGATTACTAGGTATTATACTTAATATGGAATAAAAAGGCACATGAAACCCTTTGCTCTTGTTATTTGTTTTTTTTTTTTCTCTTAGTTTCCTGAGATACCCATTGAAACGCAATTTAACAAATCAAAGTGCAGTCAGGCCCCACAAAGGTCATATCTGATTTGGGGCAGATTCGCAAACCTTTTTCGGTGAACAAGACATTTAAGAAAATTGTTTTAATTTGGAATATAATAAATTCCATTACTAACAGAGCTGTAGGTATCATAAAGGATCATGTTTTGTGTTAGATATCAGGCTTTATTGCCAACAGTAGATACAGCTATTTAAGTGCCTTAATGAAAAATCTTCTGGTTATGAGTGACAAGAGGCCCATCTCAGAGTAGTTTAAAGTTAAAAAAATATTTTCTGACTAATGTGAGTGGATGATTGAAGGTGTAATTCTGTCTTCAGTCATGGAAGTATCAGAATTAAAATAATGTCATTGTATTGTCTCCATTTTTCCACAGCTTGACTCTGCTTTCCTCTGTGTTAGTTCTTTTCTCAGCAGATTTTTTTCCCCAGTGTGGTGGCAAAGATGCATTATGTTAGCTCCAAGCATACATTTTCCTTTTAGCTAATGATTCCAAAGAAAGGAGCACTATTTTCTGAGTAGCTCAAGGCAGAGTCCCAGGAGTGACTCTGCTGGGATTGGCCTAAGTCACATGCCCCTCCTTGAAGCTTTAAACTTTAAGCGGGATATGGACTCCTATCAGTCAGGCCTGGGACATGTGCCTATTCCACACCGTAGTGGTGAGGTTAGTTCTCCAACTACATGTGGACTGAAAACAGAGCAGGGATAGTTTCCCAAAGAGCTGCTGGCCAGATAGAAGGCAATTGTTCCTATTGGATGGGGCTCACCTATGGACATAGGCTGCAGCAGTAGACATCACTCCTAGGCTCCATAGCAGAGTGGTAGTGGATGCCCTGTGGAGACTAACGTGTCTTGCTTATGAGCATGCATGAGAAACCCTCACCCCAGAAGTCCCCACAACACCATGCTCAGGGGGCACTTGGTTAGAAGCAAGGGAGGTTTTCCATTAGCAAATAAAGAGCCTGTGGAAGCATGAATTACATGAGTAAATTATAAATGAAAATCATAGTGAGAATTTGAAGTCAGATATTATGTAGCAGGGCTTACTAGGGAATTGAGTTGTGTTAAAAGGCTTCATTTTTAATGCTCACCTATTTTGTGACATTTCCTTTATGTTTCGTATGCTGCTGTTTGGGAAGACTATTTCTAGCACTACTTGCTGAGTTTTGTTGGGCACTGAAATAGATCCACTTCCCAACCAAAATATCCACCACCCTTGTAATAGGGATCTCTCCAGACGGTTCTAGGTGAGTAGCTTGAGGAAGAAGCCTACTTTCTGGACAAATTTTCTGTTATTAAATAATAGTGGCTGGGATCACTCTTATTATTTAGTGGATACTGTTTAGTACATACCCAGATGACTACTTCTATAATGTTTTAAACTTTCTTTAGTTAACTTAACAAGTAGCTGGATTTAGTGAAAAGAGAATGGGATGGATGTAAGGACAAGAATTCCCCTTTTAGCTTCACTGTATACTAGATGTATAATCTTTGGAAAGTTGATTAATCTCTCTCAGCCTGGATATTCTAATCTGTAAAGTGGATACAACAACACCTACTACAGAAGCTTGTTTTGAACAATAAAGTAGGTAAAGAACTCTGCAAAGTGCCTGGCGTATTTCAGGACATAAATAAATATTTCTGTAATAAAGAAAACCTGTCACAAAAATCACAGAAACAATAATCTCGCATTTCAGTTGTAGCACAGGTTCCCACAGATTTAACTGTGGTCTGTTTTTTTTGGTGGGGTGTGAATTTCATAGAGCTGGTGACTTACTAGGTGAAGCCCCTGAGAATGGGGCGCTCAAAGAGGCTTTCAGGAAATATATCCACTGCAGGAATTTTACTAGCCTGTGCCTTGTCCCAAACCCTATTTAGTCAGTGTTAAAGATGCTGAAACATCAATCTGAATATAAATACATACTTTGTCTTAAAAACCCTGGAGACAAATTAGAAATTATGACCTATAAATGAACCCAGGGCATTTATTCTTCTTCTTGGAAGATTTCCAAGATGCCATTAAA
>CAUYSK010083661.1:0-14383 GCA_963575035.1 Avahi laniger | reverse complement strand
TAACAGGATAAAGACCAGTGTGCATTGACTGTGCCAAATGTCTTGTCAGTATGTCTTTGGTTCTTACCCAGCATTTTCTCTTCGCTTAAAAAGCAAATTCATGCCGGGCACGGTGGCTCACGCCTGTAATCCTGGCACTCTAGGAGGCCGAGACGGGTGGATCGCTCAAGATCAGGAGGTCAAGACCAGCCTGAGCAAGAGCGAGACCCCGTCTCTACTAAAAATAGAAAGAAATTTTCTGGACAACTAAATATATATATATATATAAAAATTTAGCCAGGCGTGGTGGCACATGCCTGTAGTCCCAGCTGCTCAGGAGGCTGAGGCAGGAGGATCACTTGAGCCCAGGAGTTTGAAGTTGCTGTGAGCTAGGCCGAAGCCACGGCACTCTAGCCTAGGCAACAGAGTGAGACTCTGTCTCAAAAAAAAAAAAAAAAGCAAATTCATGAGAAGCAAGGATGACTTTCAGGGAGAGTGTATGATGGGAAGGTAGGGGACAAAATTGGCATTGGAAAATGATCGTTGTCCCTGCTTGAAGTGTGCTTCAGCTGTAGTTTCACAGCTCTCTTAATACTTTACTACTATTCTGGAAGCCTTTAACCTAACTCTGGAAAACAATGCTCTAAGATACTAAGCAAAAAATAGCTTGATTGAATAGATACTGTATTAAATGTATACTATGCACTAGGCTCTGAGCTAAAAGCTTTATGTATACTCTCTAAATTAATCTCAGCATCTTTCCATGAGTAGGTATTATCAGAAAGATGTTACAAGGTAACACAGAAGTTGAGATTTGAACCAAGATGTGTCTACCAAAGAATATGCTACTAACTACTGTTGGGCTACTTAGTGGTAAAAAGCCCCCTGTATTAATTAGCTATGCAATTTGAACCCTTCACCCCAGATTAGAGGACTATCATTAGGTCTCCAGCTGAGTAACTGTAACTCTTCCATTAAAGTCCCCTTAGATATAAGTATTATAATAAAACACTGAATTCGTATGAGTTAATTACCCACGAAGACTGAAAAGAAATAGGTTATCATACAATGGTAAAAGCAAAAGGGAGGATTATCCCTTTGTTTTCTGGGACATTATAAATGCTTGGGATGTCATAATGTTCTTATTGGTTTAATGAATATGTAATGCTGTGGTGAAAAGAATGAAACTCAGACCTGACTTCCTGACTTTCCTGGCAAAGACAACCATTATTGTCTTTTTTTCTTTTTTTTAAAGACACAAGTTCTCTTTAATGAACTGCTGAGCTCAAGGGATCCTTCTGCCTCAGCTTCCCCAGTAGCTAGGAGTATAGGCATGCATCATCAGGCCCAGCGAATTTTTTTATTTTTTATTTTTGTAGAAACGGGGTCTGGCAATATTGCCCAGGCTGGCCTCCCTCCTCTGCATCCCATAGTGCTGGGATTATAGGCCAGACACCACACCCAACCTATTGTCATTTTAATATGGCTAAAGTAATACATGTTCATTAGAGGAAAATCAGAAAATATATACCAAAAAAAGGAATAAAACAAAACACACCCACAATCCTATCTGTTTCAGAATTACTTTTAACACCCTTGTTTCTGTGCTTTCAAATCCGGTTGTCTGGTGTGTGTATATGTAAATTTTTAGCGGTATCACATAATGCACCTAGTTCTGCAAGTGCTGTTCCCCTTTGATAGATTGTAAACACGTCTACCTGTCAGTTTTTCAGACCGGACTTTTCTGAACCTCAAGTTCCCCAGACGTATAGAAGCAAGTAGTTGTGAGGATCAAATGAAATAATGGTGGAAAACCATATTGTAAGACTTTCTTTTTTTTTTTTTTGAGACAGAGTCTCTGTTGCCCTGGCTACAGTGAGTGCCATGGCGGTAGCCTAGCTCACAGTAACCTCAAACTCCTGAGGCTCAAGCGATCCTCCTGCCTCAGCCTCCTGAGCTGGGACTACAGGCACGCACCACCATGCCCGGCTAATTTTTTCTATATATTTTTAGTTGTCCACCTAATTTCTTTCTATTTTTAGTAGAGACGGGATCTCGCTCTTGCTCAGGCTGGTCTCGAACTCCTGAGCTCAAGCAATCCTCCCACCTTGGCCTCCTAGAGTGCTAGGATTACAGGCGTGAGCCACCACGCCTGGCCAAGACTTTCTTACTAATAGAGTAGATTAGTCTCTATTGTGTGCTAAATTCATCTTTTTTGTTAAAATCCTTTCTTTGCGTACTCTATATAAGAGCTCTTACCACATTAGATCAGTAAATTAGTATTTTTTTAAATTCCTGAATCCCGGGATTCTGCAGTCTGTATTTTTGGGTCCCCAGGGCCTGTCACAATTCCTGGCCCATAATAGTTCTCAGTGATTAATATTTGTTGGAATCAGTATTTGTTACCACCTCTGAATCTTTTAGAAGTGGTCCACCGTTGTTCTTTGATCTCCAATTAAGTTAATATTATCAAAATGTACTGCTGAGGTTGGTAGGTTGGTTTTTAATGTTGTTTATCCTGAAGTACCATTTCCAAAGTATGTTTAGGGACAATTAGTTAAAATAGGAAGTGCTTGTATAAATGTAAATTTCTTCCTTACGATTGAAATCTTGTTTTTTTTTTTTTCACCATCTGGGATGATGCTTTTTGAGATCTCGATTATTTGTTTTAAACAGATTTGAAAACTTAAAAGAATGTAAATAATACTAATCTTTACTGTCCTCTGACCAGTCGTAGTTAAATGGAAAGAAATTGTTTTCAAACTACTTTTCAGGTCTGGAAAGATAGATATGGATATGGAAACTGGCTGTCTTTGGGGGAAGAGATAGATTATAGATGGTTTTTATATTCTGCTTTTTTCTTTCTTATGTTTTCTATAATGACAAGTATTATTTTGCAATAAGAAATAGAAACTTTTTAAATTATCCTTTTTCCAAAGCTTGCAGACACAAAAAAGAAAGAAAGCTAGCTTGCAATCTACCTATTTGTGGGTGATTAAAATATAAAGATTATATTTATTATGAATTATAGAGGTTTTTAATCATCTAATGTTATAAACAAGTTTTTCAGGAATATTCTTACAAGTTTCTTGATACTTTTATTTTACAGATGCCCTGTTTTCATTTTGTGAAGCGTTTAACATCTGCATTTCCAAATGTATATAGTATATCACGGTAAGTTTATAATCCATATTGCAGCTACTAAAATTATTAATCATATTGCCAATAAATTTGTATTTTAAAGTGTAGTGGGCTAGGCCAACAAATTTATTGTATTGTTTAACTAAGTGCCACAATATCTGCCCTATGTGATCTCTGCCTTTTCAAAAAATAGGAATAATATAAAGAATATCGTAAAATTTGAACTCAGCCCAGAACACAATGAACTTAGTTTAATTTTTCTTTGATTTTGTGGGTTCTCAAGGTCCTGTTTATAAAAATGATAGATCGTTTAGCAAGCACAGAATTCTCTATATTTTTCTAAGTTATAATGACCTTTTCAAGATTCACACTTAATTTCCAGTAAGTATTTGGGCTTAATTTTCCACCATCTGAATCCACTGCATTTATGTTTATGGGTATACAAAACTTAAAGATGAAGACCTGTGCATTTTTTCTCATCTCAGGTTTCATCACACAACACCGGCAGCGTGCTGTTACAGTAAAACACGGAGTGGCGAGAAATACACCGATCCTTTTAAACTGGGCTGGAGAGACTTGAAAGGTCTGTATGAGGACATAAGAAAGGTGAGGTTTTTTTTATTTTGCTGTGAAGTCATGTTTTCGCTTAGTAAAACTTAGTAGAGTGTTGGATTTATGAAAAAACCAGCTCAGGTTTTCAGCTATGTGCAATGCCATTGCAGACTTTATTTGCACACGGCAAGTTTCAGATGTTTCTGGAACAACCACGTGCAGCCACCACGGTGCTGGCTGTCATTGTCACAGCAACACCACTTCCCGAGCTCCCTTGGCTCCTGCTCTGTGTCCGTGTGCAGGCTTGCCTGTGCCCTCTCTCTGCGCTGACCTCCTTTCCTAAAAGACCGTGCCCTGACCCGTGTCCCACCCCTTCCCTCTGTCACAGCGCTCTCTGCCTCTGTCCTCTCTCGCCCCTTCAGGCTTCTCCAATGCGCCGTGACTCCCTTTCTGGACTCTCCGCCGAAATTGCTTTTGTCCCGGTCACCGGTAGCTTCCTTTTATTAAACCCAACGGGCACTTTCTGGCTTTTCTCTTCCTTGACTTTTGAGGACGCTGGACACTGTTGAGTGTCCCCCTGCTTCGGTTCCCTTGGCTTCCTCGCTTCCCTCCTCACCCCGGGGCCATTCTTCAGTTCATCGCCTCCGTTCCACCCCCTTTAATTTTGCTGTTCCCTGCGGTTCTGTCGGACCTGCCTCTCTCTGTGTCCCCTAAACACCATTTCCATACTTCCCCCCCGCCCAGGTAGTCTCTCTCCTCCAGATCGCATTGTCCCTCTCACACTCACACAGCCACCCACTCACCTGGCAGCTCCACGGAGTGTCCGTGACAGTCTCAAGCTCGACGTAGCTGACACTCTACTTTCCCCCACGAACTGGTTTTTTCTCCTGGTTTCCCTGCTCCTTCACGGTGCCACCCAGGAACATGAAAAGGATCCTGGACTCATCCCTGTCCTTCCCTCCGTGTCCTTCTAGTCTGTCTCTTGTCTTCGGTCCCCACAGCCCTAGACCACTCCCACGCCTCTTGTCCTCTCGTTCTTGCTCTTTTCCTCCCTGTCTCCACCGGGCCGGAGGTTCCCCTTCGTGCTCCCAGCGTGACTGTGTTTACCTCGGTGACAGCAGCACACCTGTCAGCCTGCATGGCATTAACCGCGACAGTTGCTTTACTTGTCCCATCTAGACCCTGAGCTCTCCGTAGGTACGGGGCATTTACTTATCTCTGTGACCTCTGCGTTCAGTACGCTGCTTGGCGCGGACGGCGGTAATTTAGCGAATGGATGACCGGCCACCTGTGCCTGCCTGGGGGTTCATCCTTGGCTCCCACCGCTTCCGGGGGATCAGCTCTGGTCCAGTCGAGCCCGTCCTGGAGCGGCAGAGGGGACAGACCCTCCCGTCACTTGGAAGGCTCTCCCTCCCCTTCAGGAACCAAAGTCCTGCGTATCCTTGTGCACCCTGGTCAAAGCTTGTCTCCCCTACGAAATACTTGGCTTTCGTAGCCCCCATTGTCTCTTCCTTCTCTGAACTTTCTGTATGTTGAATGGACAGCATTGTTTAGGCTACCACTGTAGTAGTTGTACTTCATATTTTTAAAATTTTGGTCTCCCCGATTGTAAGCTCCTCGAAATCAAGCCATACCCCACACCTCCTCTCTGAACCTTCAGAATGTCTTCGGCTAAATAAAGGCCAAGCCAGACTGACTGATCCCTGCTGCTTCTCCCCGGCCACCGTCTTACCATCTTCCTGCCCCTAATAAATAGCTTTCTGCCCTGCCCAGGACGCCCCCAACCTGCTTCGTGGGCAACAACAGCCACTGGCTCACCGTCCCCATCTTTCTCCTCCCCCCTCCATCTTCCAAGCTGCTACCGGCCCCGGTTCCTTTTTCTGTCCAGCTGTCCCCACCTGGAGTCCCCGGGTACCCCAGTGCATTCTTCTGCCTCCTGCTGCCTCCTGGACTCATGGTATCTGAGGCCGCGAACGGCGCAGGCGGCTGTACCTGCCCCAGCACTCGGGCCCAGCCTCCGCGCAGCCAGGTGCGCGGCCTCACAGCGTTGGAGCTTTGTCCGCCTCAGTGCTGAGTTCCTCAACTGAAACGAATACGCAGCCATCAAACCAGAGTTTCGTAAAAGAAATCCCGTTGACTTTCTGTGCGATTACGACTCCGTTTTGACACAGAGCAACTTTATTTCAGGAACTGCTCATATCTACGACAGAACTTAAGGAAATGTCTGAGTACTACTTTGATGGGAAAGGAAAAGCCCTTCGACCAATTATCGTGGTGCTAATGGCCCGAGCGTGTAATATTCACCATAATAACTCCCGGTGAGTGCTTTCTTTCACTCCTGTCGTTTTTTTTATTTGGAAATTCTTTCTTCCCAGGGCTATTGTTTCATTTCCCACTTAAGGAGTAGCATGTATCCAGGAATTCCCTTTGCAACATGTAGATTGTGACTTTGAGTCACTAAAGGCACTCTGAACTCTTGCCTAGCTGTCTTCCTTTTCCAGACTTTTTAATGTCCGTTGAAGAACAACTTTAGCTGCAAATTAACATTGTAGAAAAATGTTAAGAGCCAAATTGAGTTTTCTCGTTAGGAAGTAAAGAGTACCAGGATGTGTGAATACATTTAACCATTATACGAGTGGGGCAATTAGTCCAAAGGTCGATTGTTCTAGATAGGTTAGGTGCACTTTATGTTGGGCAACACACACCCTGGGGCGCCTGCTTCCCTGTGACCTTCTGATTGTGCAAAAGAGAAATTTTCTTTAAAGAAGACATTTTAACTCTTAGGTTTTAAATATATGTAAAATTTTAAAATATTAAGACAACTGCAACATTTGGATATTAAAGGAAATCTTAAAAGGAAAAAGGATTTTCCGCGTTACCTCATGCAGCGATCTCCTTCCATCCTTCCCTCCATTCCGTTTTTTAGTTGCTATGGATACGCAGGAGTTGTGCATCTTTATGGGGTGCATGTGAAATTTTGATCTAGGCACAGAGTGTGTAATGTTCAATCAGGGTAATGGGGTATCTGTCACCTCGGGCATTTATCATTCCTTTGGGTTAGGAACATTCCAGTTCCACTCTATTAATTATCTTAAAGTATATAATAATTGGAAATATACAACACATTATTGTTAAGTGTAGTTGCCCTATTGTGTCTCCAAACACTAGATCTTGTTCCTTCTATCTAACTATATTTTTAAAACTGCTAACCATATTCAATCAGTATATATATTATTTTATATATTATATATATAAAATTTTGTGTTCTGCTTTGTTTTACTTACTGTTGGTTTTTAAACTCTTTCCCATGTTGCTGAACTGTCATGATTACATCATATAATCCACAGATGGGATTCCAATAGAGCATAAAGTAGCAATACATTTCCCTAGTGTTGAAGATTTGTATCAAATTTCCTCTCAGTAGATAAGACTTTAAAGAATGCCTAAGAGTAGTCAGCACTGAATTCAATGATGCCGTGAAGAAAGAGCATCAGATACGGCCGCTCAGTGCCTGCCCAGCTCTGCCCACCGCCTGCTGGGCCCTGCCCCTGTGCCCTTGTGTCCAGCACATCACTCCGTGCCCAGGGTTGGCTTCCGCTTAAACTGGACCTTTCAAAGCACTCACAGTATATTTTGAGCAAGTAGCGAAATCTCTGGCCTTTTAACCATCATCAGGACCACTTTCACTTTTCCTGGAAGGCAGAGCGGCAGAAATGCTCCCTCTGAACCAACCTTGAACTACATCCCACGTGGTCTAGAGCAGAATTACCGAGCCTTGGCACTAGTGACATTTTGGGCCACGTCATTCTTTACTTGGGGCTGGGGGGGCTGTCCTGTGCGTTATAGAATGTTTAGCAGCGTCCCTGGCCTGTGCCCACTAGACTCCCCCCAGTTGGTAACAACCAAAAAGTGTTTGCAATCACTGCCACATGCGCCCTGCGGTGCAAAATTACCTGTGGTTGAGATCCACTGATCTAGAGAGAGAGTGGTTAATATTTTTAATTTCTTAGATTAATACATAATACAGTTCATTACTCTCAAGAGATAACGTAGTAAGGAAAATATTCTTCACTGCTTTAAATCCTCCATCAGTCCTCGTCCTTACAGTTGAAAGTTTTTTCAGTTTGCTTTCCTGAAACTATTATAAACTGTTGGTTGCAGAAAACATGGGAAAATATAATAGAAAAGGCAACACTGCCCTCTGCAGGGGATGTTTGAGTATAGCTTAGTTCTCCCCGTAAGTGACTGGAGCAGGGCTTATTAGGGTGCAGAGGCAGCGTCCCACATGGGGACGAGAGTCTCGACTGTGGCATAGATTTGGGTCCTACAGAACCCTAACGGTATTACTCTCCCAGCCCCAAGTTCTTGAGAACACTTGTTACTTCCTAAGGACCCTGTGGATCAGGCTCTGCACGGGCTAATACCTAGCTGTCACTTCGACGCCATGGAAGGAGGGGCGAGGCTTCCAGAGAGCCGGGCCATGAGTGATTTGCTTGCTGAGAAAGGCACAGAGCAATGGGCAAAAGCGTAGTTGAGAGTCAGGAGCAGGACCACACACATCCTGTTTCATCCGGTGCCACCAGAGGCTCCGCCAGCCCCTGTGGCGCCAGACCCTATTCCTGAACTTGACATGCTTGCTTGTTGGTGATGGCGTACTGAGAGATACCACTGTATCACTTGGCCATCAGAGTTCAACAGTTCCTGTGAGGCTTATCAGACACCTTCTTGCTTCCCAGGTGTGTATTAAATAGAGAATTCTAGAAACAGAACCTTGGGAGGGGGTTTTAGAAAACAGAATAGGACACATATCTTAAGAAATAGAGAAAAGGGGGGAAGCTACCTTTTATTGATTTTTCTCTTTTTCCTTTAATTAAGCTTTGCAGTTCCCTGCTGGATTACTGGGAGCTCTTTAACCTGAGGTCCATGGGAGTTATAGGCGTGTGTCAACCCCTTGAAATTGATTGCAAAATTTTTTGCATATTTGCATTTTTCTGGGAAAGAGTATCTATGGCGTATAATATAAATACGTTCTCAAAGGGTAATATGGCCCCGAAAAGCTTAAGACCCAATATTGTTTCCTCTCTGTGCCCTGACAACCACAGTCCTGGGTGGGCGAAGTAGGGATATATACACCAGATGACTCAGACACGAAATGTCCAGAAAACAGAACCGTGCTGGATTCTGAGATGTGTCTACGGATTCCCCCTTCAATGCAGGACGCTGCCCCAGCTGCTGTCCCAGGTACCGTTGGTACCTCTTGGCCTCCATTATTCATCCCCTTCAAGGATTGCTTTGGCCTGTGCCCCTGCTGGGGGGAGCCCACAGCCAGGGACTGATATAGCTCCACGGTGCCCTAGCGGGTGTCAGGCTGTCAGTGGGCTGCCTTGCAGACCAAGTCCTTCCTCTGCCCAGTCCTGTTTCCTCCCTCCCTCCCTCTCCAAGGGAGATCCGAAGGGCACTCCTGAGTTAACGTCCCGTACATTTAAACTTCATCATTGCACAGTCTGCTACCTGGAGAGCCTACCTTGTAATAGAGTTCAGCAAAAACCCAAAGTAACTATAGGTCAGGACTTATCAAAGAATCCAGATCAAAAGAGAACTTTGTAATAAATAGATGTCTATAAAACTGCTCCATGGAATACAGCACAGTTATGCTAAACAAGCCAAAGCTGTCCTGCTCAGCAGCCTCATTAAAGGGACCCTCTGTTAGCATTGGCACCTGGATCTTGGCACCATTCATTCCTGCATGAAACTCTTCCATCACTGGAAAGTCGCTCTCATTGCCAACGATCAGGATCACGGGGCTACCCAACCTATATCGTGCACGGATCTGTTGATCTTGATTGTGCAGATAGTCAAGTGGCGTTGAATCCCACTAGCTTAGTTTTCAAAGCTGGACTGGATGATTAGAAGGCCAGATTATAAGAGGCGGTTGTCACATTAGGTAATAGGTCCAGGTGTGATAAAAATCTTATATTGAGAGGCGATAACTTTTATAGCTATAAAAACTAAGGAAATTACCAAAGCCCACCCTGGGAAGACTGTAACAAAACCATCACTAAGCACCGACTCTTAAACAATTTCGAAGGTCAGGCCACGGGCAAGCCTAGCACCATGCCTGGGTTCTGTGTGCTCTGAATCATTTGAGCCAGAGCAAATGCTGCTGTGGTTCACGGGATAGGCAAGAAGCATGGTGCCAGAGGAAGTGTTTTTGTCTTTAACCTAGGAGGTGGCACTTTTGGTGTGTCCATACTCACTATGAAAATGGATCTTTGAAATACAATCTATTATACTAACAGCAAGGGATACCCACCCGCTATGGTGGAGATTTTGATGAGCAGATGGTCTTCATTTCCCTGGTGAGTTCAAGGTTAAGCATAGGAAGATCAGTGACAGCAAGGGGGCTGTAGGGCTTGTGGATGTGGCATGTGCACCCTTTTCAGCACCCACCTCGCCACGAGGAGGCCAGTTCTGTCTGCAAAGGAATCAGCTTCTTACACCTTCTCACCCATGCTCAATTTGAAAAAACCGGACGCTGCAATATTCTGCAGTACCCTGGATCCTATGGAGAAAGCCCTGCACAGAGCAACCTGGATCAGATGCAGATCCAGGTGTCTTCATGGGGAGTTGCTCCCCACATATCCCAGGATCCAGAAGCTTCTGTAGTGCTTCTTAGGTGGCAAGAAAATAAATAATATTTTTAATGATAAACCTTTTATCACTGATGATGCAACTTTGCAGGAATCCTTTTTATCTGCAGCTAAATCTGAAAATATTCAAGAGCTGCTGCTTTCAGATGTCAGTTGTTTTCTCTTACTGTTAAATTGCTAACATACATGTGACTTTTACGATCAAGCTTTTAAAAAACCATCATTCTCACCAATGAGAGACTTCACTCCGGGCCTGGTGTGCTGCTTTAGGTTTACGAAGGTGAATGGGCAGGGACCAGGGATGGTGGCCAGCAAGTTAGAGCTCACAGGCATCTCTCCTGCTTTGAGGGGCAGCACCCTTGTTGTGGATTCCCACTCATACTGCAACCCCCCACACTGGGGGTTTACTTGTCATTTGTTTAAAACTTCACATTACGTATTAGTATGAATGGGGTAAAACTCATTTTTATGGTAACATGGAAGCTGAGTTAAGGGTTTGTGGGCAGTTCATATTATTCCATCTATGTTTATGCATGTTTGAAATTGTTATTAAAAAAAATGTTTTTAACCTAATGAAGGGGACAGAGAGATGTCCTGAGAGCTTGCTGAATCATAGCATAGTCGTGCAGGTCTGAAGTACAGAGGACGTAGCCAACTTCCAAGGCTCAGGGCCTCTTTTTCTCATGCTACCTTGCACGTCACCTCTCCCAGGAAAAGTGTGGCAGCTATTTCGCAGTAGGAAGCAGAAATGGTGCCCAGCTCTTTGAAGGCACGACTCCGTTTGGCACTTTGGAGATCTCGTCTTAACGACAGTGTGAGGTTTTCCTGTAATCTGTAAATTTTGCCCATCTGTCCCGCCATTATGTTATGGGTAAGCAGTGGCAGAATTTTCCAGATATCCGCTGACACATATTAAAGCCTAATTGTACAGGAAAAAATATATCAGATAAAATTACGAAGCATCTAAAATATGACGTTTGTTGTACGTAGAGGCCGTGTCACGATGCCCAATAATATTCTAAGCAAGAATCCTGATTTTTTTTTTTTTTTGGCCATGCAAAATGACATTTTTGTATGCATATAGAGTGGTCTATAAAGTTTCAAAATATTTTAAGAAATCTTTGTTTTAATAGCTTCAAATTATTAAAAAAAACTAGTGTCTCAGTGAGCGCTGCCATTTCACTACAACTTCCCAGCAGGAACCCCTGTCTGCGGACATAATTTGTGCTAAAGGAGGTGGTGCCCAGCCTATGAATGCATGAGAAAGGCTAGAGTCCTTAGCAGTTGTTTTAAGGTAAGTTCTACTACTAACTAGTAGGAAGTGTATATATTTTATTAGATTGGAAATCACTTGAGAAAATATTCCAAATAGTGACCTTTATGTTAAAAAAATGCAAAAGTCTACATCTTTTCCTGTGCGTTCAACTTGAAGAAGATAACGGCCCTAGTAAATTTGCCTGAAAAATATTTAAGCTTCCTCATGCAAGATCTGAGTGTCTCACTGAGGGATTCAAGAGCAAGCTCTTAAATCCATGAGAACGTCTATTTTCTCATTTGCCGAAGTGGTTTTATGTGACAATTTGTCCCTCCCATCCTTTGCTTTTTTGATTTAGTTCTTCCACCTTGGAAGAATCTGTTGTGATCTGGAAACATTACAAACTGTCATAACTGTGAAATATTAATAAAGAGTAGCACTTTACAAGTGATTTCCAGACTGAAAGCAAAGCAGTTGGAAGATTCTAGGGTTTAGTTCTAAGACCTGAGGTAAGAAGATCTGGCAAGATATCATGTTTTAAAATTTATATTTAAAGCAAAATCAGAAGATCGTATATGATTTAGTGTCTGTAGTTAAATTCCAGCATCTTTTATGTAGTGATACTTCATTTTTCATGACTTTCTGCTGGGTCTGAGGAATCAGAATGAGCATTACTTTGTATGGCTATTCAAATTAGTTTTTGGGGGGAGGGGGTAGACATGGGGGTCTCAAACTCTTCGCCTCAAGGGATCCTGCTACCTTGGCCTCTCAAAGTGCCGGGATTCAGGCATGAGCCACCATGCCTGGCCCATATTAGATTTTTAAAGAAAAAGTCCTATTTCAATTACCCATCTCACTTTTTTCCCCTCTAAGATACAACCTCATGGTAGTTGAAAAGTAGGCTATGGGTGTAAGTGAAACATTTGTTTCATGTGTGTTTAAGTTAGACATATGTTTTGGGTTCCAAAAATTCAGTGGTTATTTCCCCAGTTTGATTTTCTGGAGATTCAGATTTTAAAAATTCCCATAATAATTATGGTGATGATGATTAAAAAGAAACTGGGGACATTCCCTTTTAACTGTAAAATTCACATCTATGTACTGTATCTTAAGAGTACGTATCCTGTAGTTTATGTTAAACTTGGGAAATATTTAATAAACGTTTAAATTGCTAATGCAAAGGTTAAATATGAATTGGAAGAAAGTTTTTGCGAACATTCTTAGTCATTGAGATTGTCATATTAAACATTTAGGACAGCGTTAAAAACTTTGAACATCGTGACAGTTGGTTCTTTAATACACTTAAAAAAAATCTCTCCTTTCTTCCCTGTTCACCCCTGATATTTAATTGTAACCTAATTATAACCTTGAATAACTGACCAAGACCACTACTATAAAGATGATTCTTTAGCCCAATGACCAGACTTCTGAGATGTTTACCCTTTTTTTGTTAATTATACCAATGCTATTTCTTAATATGGAGTCCATATATGGTCTTAGCAGAGTTTCTCGTGCATTTTTTTAAATGTTGTCCAAATGGTAGAAATGGCTCTGTAGGAAGCCAAAGTCTTTATACAGTTTCTCTTAGAGAAATAAAATTCTTTATCCTAGATCCGATGTCCAGTTTTCACAAGATGATTGCTGAGAAGGTTCTAGGCGGCATCTGTTAAAAAGCATTGCTTTCTGTTAATTAGAGATGTGCAAGCCAGCCAGCGCTCGATAGCCTTAATTGCAGAAATGATCCACACCGCTAGTCTGGTTCATGATGACGTTATTGACGATGCAAGTTCTCGAAGAGGAAAACACACAGTTAATAAGATCTGGGGTGAAAAGAAGGTATGGTTTTTTTGGTTTTTTTTTAAATCTTTCTTGCCAAATCATGCTTTTTGGATCACATTTGTTTTTCAAACTTTTATCATTAAAACAGGTATGCTCAAATGTGGTCTTCTAAATTCAAACAAAAGTATTTATGTCTTATTGGCATACAGATGTTTAATAATAGAAACTACCATAGAAAAATAAATTTAGTAATTCTGATTCTTCACAGTTTCTTATAGAATTCCTTTGGTTTTAGGAATAGGTATTTTCATGGATATCCACAAAGCGCATTTCATGGGGAATCATACATTTTACTTTTGGACTCAGATTACCCAGATTCGGTTTAGATTCTCAAACATTTGTTGATTAACTGCCACATGTAAGTGTCAAGGCAAATATTAATGAAACTAAAAAAAGAAAAAGAAACCTCAGAGCGATACTGTTCTACCATGGAAATTTTACCTTTTGCAATAGCAGCTCTATAATTGGGTTTGGTTTGTGTATGCATATTTTAAAGCATATTTCCATGTTATTTTATTAGCATTCCTTGAAGGGAGTGTGTGACATAGAGACTTTTGTTTAAGGATGTATAAATCCTGGGAATGGGAATAACGTTGAACAAATAAAAACGAAGACTTATAGGCCTTTTGAGCTCAGGTATCTGCAACCACACATTCCTCGGCCACTTGCCCGGCTAAAGAGCAAACAAAAAGTTTATGCAAACATAACCCACCCTCCTCGCCCTCACATATTTATAGAACCTGGTTCCTTCTTGTTTAATTATCCTTTTTTTTTTTTTTTTTTTTTTTGAGACAGAGTCTCACTGTATTGCCCAGGCTAGAGTACTGTGGTGTCAGCCTAGCTCACAGCAACCTCAAACTCCTGGGCTCAAGCGATCCTCCTGCCTCAGCCTCCTGAGTAGCTGGGACTACAGGCATGTGCCACCACGCCCAGCTAATTTTTTCTCTATATTTTTAGCTGTCCAATT
>CAUYSK010083658.1:0-20750 GCA_963575035.1 Avahi laniger | reverse complement strand
TTTTTTTTTTGAGACAGAGTCTCACTGTGTTGCCCGGGCTAGAGTGCCATGGCATCATCCTAGCTCACAGCAACCTCAAACTCCTGGGCTCAAGCGATCCTCCTGCCTCAGCCTCCCGAGTAGCTGGGACTACAGGCATGCACCACCATGCCCAGCTAAATTTTTTTCTATATATTTTTAGCTGTCCAATTAATTTCTTTCTAATTTTAGAAGAGACGGGGTCTCGCTCTTGCTCAGGCTGGTCTCGAACTCCTGAGCTCAAACAATCCCCCCGCCTTGGCCTCCCAGAGAGCTAGGATTACAGGCGTGAGCCACAGTGCCCGGCCCACACAATTTTTTTTAAAAAAGAGATTTAACTTCTGAGGTCAGTCTACACTGAGAAGGAAAGATAATAAATTCAAAAATGAAGGAGATTACTCCTGATAAAAAATGTAAGCTGTGTGAATAAAACAGGACCTTAATATGTTTTATTAATCATATCCTTAGAAAAGTTAGAATTTATATTAGCATAATCCCAAGGAATATGGGTCAACTCATCTAATTGACAGACGAACAAGGCAGTTTACAACTATATTACACTGCTAGGATGTGAAGAAGATCAGACAGTTTTTATTGAAGAAAGAAAAGAAAATTAAGGAAATAAACCAATTATAGATCATATAAATGAAAACGTAATTGTTGATTTTTAGGTAAACCATTATCTTGAATAAAGATATGGGATATGTCTTAATGATGAATTAGTGAGGTTCAACATCAAAACTAAGAAAGTTTCTGTGAATTAAATACAAAGTGATTTTAAATGTGAAAGATATGTAAGAATAAATCAGAAACAGAGAAGCTATTTCCAGGATTTTCGACATCAGGTAATAAGAATTTAAGTAGCAAAAATAAAGATAAGAAAGAGGAAGTGGTAGTTAAGAAATAATCACTTCAAAATTACTTAGAATTGAAGATGTAAGCATTATAATTTCATGTGCTCATCAAGGTTCATATAGGAATTTAAAAACACAAAACTAACAAATACATACATACTTCTGAGATATTATGGGTTCAATTTTACCAGAATAAAGGGAATCATATGAATGTTTTGATTTCTCAGTGCATATGAAAACTATGTTTGCACCATATTATAGTCTATTAAGTGTGCAATAACATTATGTATAAAAATGTATATATCTTAATTTTAAAAAGCACATTATTGCTAAAAAATGCTGGCACAGAGACAAAATGAGCACATGCCACTGGAAAAATGGCACAAATAGGCTTTTTCTACGGTGTTGCCACAACCTTAAATTTGTGAAAAAACACAGTATCTGTGAAGTGCAGTAAAGTAAAGCACATGAAAATGAGGTGTGCCTACTACAGCAAGGGACCCAGCATAGTCTTCAGAATTCTGAGAAGGAAGAACCAAGTTGGAAGAATCGCCTTATGCAATTTCAATACTTTCTCTGTAAAGCTACCATAAACAAGCATGATATTGGCAAAACAAAATGGACACAAGGACAAATGGAACAGAAAAGAGAGCCTATACACAGATTCACACAAATATAATCAACTAACTTTTTAAAAAGACATAAAAGCAATTCAGTGCAGAAAGGGCAGTCACTTCAACTAATGGTGGCAGAAAAATTGGATGTCCACATGCAAAAAGATGAAACTCAATTCAGACCTCACGCTTTTCACGTGCATTAATTAAAAACAGGTCACAGACTTAAATGTAATATGAAAGACTATAAAACGTTTAGAATAAAATACAGGAGAAAACTCCGTGCATGCACCTGGTGTTGATATGAGTTTTTAGACATGACTGAAAAAGTAAAATCCATGTAAGGAAAAAAAAAATAAGTTGGACTTCATTTAAATTAAAATACTTAGCTGTAAGAAATACATTGTTAAAAGAATGAAAACGGGCTATTGACTGAAAAAAATGTCTGCAAATCACATATGTGATAAAAGAATTATGTAGACTATATGAAGAACTTGTAAAACTCAGAAATAAGAAACAGCAATTGAATTTTAAAACTGACAAAATATCTGAGAAGATATCTTACCAAAGAAGACATGCATATAGAAAATAACAGCTATAGGAAAAAATGTTTAATGTCACTATTCATCAGGAAAATGCAAACAAAAACCACTATGAAATATCACCTCACAACTGTTAGGATAGCTATTATCAAAAAGGAAAAAAAAAGGAAAGAAAGACAAATGTTGGAGAGGATGCACCCACTATTATTAGAAATGCAAAATGGTGAAGCCACTATGGAAAAAAGTAAGGAGGTTCTTCAAAAAATTAAAAATAGAACTACCATAGGATCCAACAATCCAACTTCTGAGAATTTACCCACAATAATGGAAAGCAGGACTTTGAAGAAATATTATCACTCCTATGTTCGCTGCAGCATTTTTCACAAAATTCAAGATGTGGAAACAACTTAAATTTCCATCACAGATGAATGGATAAAAAAATGTGGCATATACATAAAATGGAATACTATTCAACCTTAAAAAAGAAAGGAATTCCACAGTGTACAACAACATGGATAAACCTTGAAGACATTGGTAAATGAAATAAGCCAGTCACAGAAGAACAAAACATGCATTATTCTACTATGCGGAAAGTAAACTACTCACTCATAAAAAAACCAATGGATCAAAGATAAAATCATAAGAGAATTTATAAAACATCTGGAGACAAATAAAAGGAAAACACAACATACCTACATTTATGGGATGCCACCAAAACAGTATTAAGAGGGAAGAAAGATCTCCAATCAACACCCTAAGTTTACAATGCAATGAAATCCAGAAAGAAGAAACAGCCAAATTAATGACTGGCAAAAGGAAGTAACTAACAAAGATCAGAGAGAGACAAAAGAAACATAATAAAAAAGTTGACAAAAACAAGAGTTCGTTTTCAGAAGATTAATAAAATTGACTCTTAGCTAGAGTAGTTATGAAGAAAACAAGATGTAAGTCTCAAATAAAATCAGAAATAACAGAGGGAAAATTATGATTGATGTCACAGAAATAAAAAGGAAAGTGTTTTTAAGAGAATACTATGCACAATTATATGCCAAAATATTGTATAATAAAAGAAATAATTTCTTGAAACATACAACCCATTATGACTACTTCATGAAGAATAGAAAATTTTCACAGATCTGTAACTAAGAAGGGGATTGAGCATGTGGAGGCTAAAGTCACTCCATCTATCTTTGATGCTAATTTGCCATGTTGACTTTTCATTAACCCCAATCTTGAAAATGCCTCCAATATTTCTATTTCATTTACTCTTCCTTGTGTAAGTCAAGGCAATGTTTATGTTACTGTAAACACATATTTACCGTAAATCCTACCCTTTGGCAAATTATAGGCTACAGCACACGTAGCACTCTCACCTTTTCCTGAGGGGTCAACTTTATCCTGTACAATCTTCTAGAGCATGTGTAACCCTAACCCTAACCCTTTCCCTGTGGTATATAAACCCCGGGTCTATAGCGGTGTGGATATCTACTGATCTTATTGACACTCAAGACCACACCTCTGTCCATAGTTCCCCGATGAATCACCCTCTATTGACAAATTGAAAATTCCAGGACAAGATGTTATCACTAGAAATTTCTACAAAATATGTAAAAAAAAAATAATAACATCAAGCTTCCTAAAACTCTTCCAAAGAACTGAGGAAGAGGGAATATTCTCAAATTCATTTTATGAAGCAAGCATTATACCGACAGGAAATCCAGACAAAGATTTGACAAGAAAAGAAAATGACAGACCTGTATCCTTGATTAATGATGGAAAAATTCTCAAGAAAATACCATCAAACTAAATTCAAGAGTACTTTAAAAGTATTATAAAATGAACAAGATGTATTCATTCCTCAAATACAATAATAGTGCAAGATAAAAAAAATCAATGTCTTATACCACACTAACAGAATAAAAAACAAAAATCACATGAGTGTTATCTTAGTATGTTCTGTGCTGCTATAATAAAACTTTACTTCTTACAAGAACATCCATGTTGCTGCATGCTCTGGAGGGGAAGAATGTCGTGTCCCCACATGGCAGAAGGGATGGTGGGGCACGAAAGGACAAACTCCCCCCATGAAGTCTTTTTAAAACGGCACCTAATCCTACTCATGAGGGCAGAACCCTCATAACTCAATCACCTCCCATTTTAGTTCATTTTATATTGCTATAAAAGAATACCTGAGACTGGCTAATTTATAAAGAAAAAAGGAATTATTTAACTTACAGTTTTGAAGGCTGAGAAGTTCAAGGGCATGGTCCTGGCCTCTGGCAGGGACTTTTGTGCTGTGTCATAACATGGCAGACAAGGGCAAAGTGGACAAGTGCAAAGAGAGACAAACCTGAGAGACACCATGGCTTTGCAACAGGACACTCTTGCAGGAAGTAATCCATTCTCAGGAGGACTAACCCCATCTTTCAAGAGTGAGAACTCACTCGCTATGTTGAGACCAGCTCTAAGGCATTCATGAGGGATCCACTGTCATAATTCAAACACCTTCAGCCAGATCCCATTTCCCAATATTGCCACATTGGGGATCAAATTTCAATATGGATTGTCATGGAGACAAACAAAACATATCCCAAACTACAGCGTCTTCTGAAGTTGACAACTCTCCATAGTGTTGCAGTGGGAATTAATTTTTAATGTGAATTTTGTATGAGACAAAAAATTGAAATCATAGAATTCCACCCTGGTCCCTAATGGTTCTTTGAAAAGATAAACAAAACTGATAGAGCTTTTGTTAGATTAACCAGGAAAAGAAAATACCAATTTCTGTTTTATTGATTCCTTATATTTTTTTTATTGTTTTTTTTTCCATTTCATTTAGTTCTTCTCTAACCTTAGTCATTTTTGCTCTTCTGCTGGCTTTGAGTTTTGTTTGCTCTTCCTTTTATAGTTCCTTGAGATGTGTCGTTAGATTATTAATCTGTGATCTTTCTGTCATTTTAATGTAGGCATTTAAGGCTATGAATTTTTCTCTTAGGACTGCTTTTGCTGAATTCCATAGATTTTGATAGCTTGTGTCCCATTTGTTGTTCAGTTCAAGGAATCTTTTGATCTCCATCTAAATTTTATTAGTGACTAAATAATTGTTCAGCATCAGCGGAATAAGGAGCAAGATATTGGTAGAGATTGACCCACGAGAGGCTTGGAGCCCAGTGAAAAGGGTACCTGGGCATTTGTTTCTCCCTCCCTCACACCTCTGGCAGTCAGCAGGCTCCTGAGATGCTGGAGAGCCTTTCCACCCTCATGAGCCCAAAAGCTGCTGCTGCCAGTGAACTGGGAGCTTCTTGAGAACAAAGCACCAGGCTGCCAGCACCCTTGGGGTCGCTTCCTGTCACCACATGCCAGAGCTGAGATGGCAGGTGCCATATTGCTTCTCCACCCACTGTGCACCTTTGTCCACTCCAGGAAGCTTCAGCCCCTTGGTTTTCATCTTGCTCATTCCCACACAAATATTTCCGAACTCCAGCCCACACTACAGGAGCCACAGGGGCTGGTGGGTCACGGGGGATTTGTGTCACTCCACAGACTGGACATTCCAGGCAAGCTGCCTTCCAGAGAGAGGGACAGAGATGACCAGAGTGCTATCTCTCCTCCATTCAGGCTCAGTTCCTCCCCTGTCCCTTCCTCTGTTCACTACTGCCAAGAGGGATGATTGAGACAAGACTCTCAGAAGCAGCTGCTTTCCCACTGTTGGTGCCACACTGAGGCTTCCACAGAGAGCATGGCTCACATTTTTCCTCTTAAAGACCTGCAGAAGACTTAGTGGTGTTCTGACGGTGAGCTCCCTACTTACTGGCCCTCCCTAGTGCTGCTTGCCTGGATGCTCAGAACGGGGCACAAATGAAGCAGAGGGACATCAAATATTCTTGAGCACCCAAAAGGCAACTTGGGATCAACTTACTTCTCCCTGGAAGTTAGGGATTGATCTTTGGGGATCCAGGAACAGGCCCATAGGCCAGATCCTGTACCCTCAGGACTTGATTGTGTTGCCTAGGGCAACAGAGGAGAGATTTGTGAACTAATCTTAGAAGGCGAGGGAGCCATGTGAGCAGAACTCAAAAGAGAGTGCAGTGTGAGTCCCAGCTGCAGTGCACTCGTGGACCACCCCTCCACCCACAAGAAAGCCATGCTCTCAGGCCAGGGTGAGATCCTGGGCAGGGAAGCTCCAAGCCTGCAATGACATCATGGGGGAGCTAAGTTTGAGCTCCTGCCTGCTGGCAGACACTCATGGCAGGGGAGGAGGAAGGAGAGTGAAACTCTATCCCAACAGTTTAACTGCGAATCTCAGATAGTCCTTCCCCTATGAGCATATTTTTTGGCTGGATGGGGCCACTTCAATCCCTCCCTGGTGGCTTTCCCCAGTGGCCTGGGAGTAGACCTTCCATCATTGCCAAAGACAGCTACCTTACCAAGTTTTGTGGAGCCTGAGAGCAAGCTCACCTAACCCAGCTTAACCCAGCTTAACCCAGCCTCACCCCTCCAACCACCTCTGCTGCAGTGGAGAATAGGGACTCATCTAGAAGTTCCAGGGTTCCTCCCACTGTCTGGGGAATTCAAGTGCTTCTCTTTATGGGTTACAGCTGGGTACAAGTCTCCAAAACAACACTGAAGCTAGCTCTTTCATGTAAGCTGCAAATATTGGCAGGGAGGTCAATTTGTACAGCCCTTTACAGCATTTACTGACTCAATCATACAGGATATGGCTGATTCTTACCCACAAGCACCACCTACTGTCTCAAAGATTAAATTAGGCATCCAAATATAATTCAGGCTGTTAAGAAGACAACAGGGCCTAGGAAAGAGAAAAGATTTCAAAGACCTCCATCCTCCCTCATCAACAAGAGACAAATTCACCCACACACACTGCTCACCACTGCTGCAGCTTACAATAGGCAATTGAGAAAAACACCACACTAGGGATATCTACAACCAAGACATCCATCCAGAACCTAGAACACCATCAGAGCACACAAAAGCAAAGCCAAAGGTCCTTACCCAACATATACTACATACACTCCCTTAATAGCAAGAGGGCGAAAAAAGCCCCATCTAAACAAAATAAAATCTAAAAACAAGAAGCAATAGCTGCTCCAGACAAGAAACAATCAGTTCAAGAATTCCAAAAGTATGAAAAATCAAAGAAAAAGGACATCTTCAAAGTGGCACAGGAGCTCTCTAGCAATGGATACCAACCAAAATGAAAATATTGAAGTGACAGATACAGAATTCAAGGTATGGTTTGTAAGGAAGCTCAATGAAATCCAAAAGAAAATGGAAAACCAACTCAAAGAATCCAGAAAAAATAATTCAGGAAATGAATGAAAAATTAGTAAAGAGATAGACATATAAAAAATACATAACTTCTGGAAATGAAAAATTGATTTACAGAAATACAAAACACAGTAAAAAGCTTTAAGAATAGACTATACAAGGCTAAAGAAAGAATTAAAGAGTCTGAATGCAACACTTTGGAATTAACATAGTAAAAAATAAAGAACAAAGAATCAAGAGGAGCAAACAGAGCCTGCAAGAAAGATGGGATTATGTAAACTGGCCAAATATAAGAATTATACACATCCCTGAGGGTGAAGAGGAAAATGCACAAGGGCTGGAAAACCTATTTGAGGGAATAATTGAGGAAAACCTCCTTGATCTTTCTAGAGATCCAGGTACAAGTAGCTGAACCAACACCTGGGAGATTCATTACCAAGAGGCAATGACCAAGATATACAGTCATCAGACTGGGCAAAGACAACATGAAGGAGGATCTCCTGTGTGTCAAGAGGTGAAAACATCAAGTAACATACAAAGGAAACCCATCAAGCTAACTGCAGACTTCTCAATGCAGACCTTACAAGCCAGACGGGATTGAGACCCCATCTTCAGTCTTCTTAAGCAGAACAACTGCCAGCCTAGAATATTGTATCCTGAAAAACTAAGTTTCATATATGAAGAACAAATAAAAAATTTTCCAGACAAGCAACACTGAGGGAATAAGTACAGATCAGTCCTGCCCTGCAGGAAATACTCGGAACTGCATTAGTCACGTTTCAGAACAATAGACACCCACCAGTATAAAACCATCCAAAAACTAAAACTCAGAGCTCATAAAAAAGAGTGTAAACAAAGCAATAAGGTACTACCAAACATGATGAACAGAACAGCATTGCATACATCAATTCTATCCATCAACATGAACTGTCTAAATGGGCTACTCAAGATATAAAGGCTGGCTGAAAAAATACAACCCATGTATGTGCTGTCTCCAGGAAACACATCTAATCCACAAGGACTCATACAGACTCAAGGAGAAGGGATGGGAAAAATATTCAATGGAAATGGAAACCAAAAAAAAAAAAAAAGGCAGATATAGCCATCGTTATATCAGATATAACTGACTTTATGCCAATAAAGATAAAGAAAGACAAATATGGTCATATTATGGTAAAGGGAACAATTCAACAAGAGACAAAGTAATCCTAAATATTTATGCACCTAAATCTGAGGAGTTCTCAGATTCAAAAAGAAAATTCTGCTAGATGTCAGCAAAGAGATAATGGACAGCATTGTAATTTTCAGGAACTTCAACACCCCACTGACAGAGATGGACAGATCATTCAAGCAGAAAATAAAAAAAAGAAACACTGACCTAAATACTACTCTAGAATAAATGGTACTAACAGACATTTACAGAACATTTTACTTAAAAACTACTGAACATACATTCTTCTCATCAGCACATGGAATATTCTGATCATATTGTAGGTCACAAAACATATCTCAACAAATTCAAAAAAATAGAAATCACACAATTTATCTTCTCAGACCACAGTGAAATAAACTGGAAATCAATTCCAAGAAAAATGCTCAAATCTTCACAAAGTCATGGACATGAAACAACCTGATGCTGAACAATTATTTAGTCAATAATAAAATTTAGATGGAAATCAAAAGATTCCTTGAACTGAACAACAAATGGGACACAAGCTATCAAAATCTATGGAATTCAGCAAAAGCAGTCCTAAGAGAAAAATTCATAGCCTTAAATGCCTACATTAAAATGACAGAAAGATCACAGATTAACAATCTAATGACACATCTCAAGGGATTATAAAAGGAAGAGCAAACAAAACTCAAAGCCAGCAGAAGAGCAGAAATGACTAAGGTTAGAGAAGAACTAAATGAAATGGAACAAAAAAAAAAAACAATAAAAAATACAAGGAATCAATAAAAAAAAATTGGTTCTTTGAAAAAATAAATAAAATTGATAGAGCTTTTGTTAGGTTAACCAGGAAAAGAAAGTATCCAAATAAGCTCAGTCGGAAATGAAAAAGAAGATACTACAACTGATACAACAGAAATACAAAACATCATCTGTAAATACTAGGAAAATCTCTGTGCCCATAAACTAGAAAACGTAGAGGAAATGGACAAATTCCTGGAAACACAAAACCTCCCAAGACTCAATCATGAAGAAATAGAACTCCTGAATAGACAAATAATAAGCAGTCAGACTGGGGCAGTTACAAAATAATCTTCCGACAAAAAAAGCCCCAGACCAGATGGATTCACGGCTGAATTTTACAAGACCTACAAAAAAGAGCTAGTATCTATACTGCAGAAATTATTCCATAACATGGAGAAGGAAGGAATCCTCCCCACCTCATTCTATGAAGCCAGTATCACCTTGATGCAAATGTCAGGAAAGGAAAGAACAACAAAAAAGGAAATTACAGACCTACATCACTCATGAGGAGGCAAAAATCCTCATAAAATACTAGCAAACCAAATTCAATAGCATATCAAAAAATTACTCCATCATGGCCAAGTGGGTTTCATTCCAGGTATGAAAGGATGGTCCAAGATACATAAATCAATAAATGTGATAGACAGAAGCAAAACAGAAGCAAAAACAAAGACCACGTGATCATCGTAATAGATGCAGAAAAAAAATCATTTGACAAAACCCAGCACACTTTCATGATAAAAAAACTCTCAACAAACTAGGCATAGAAGAAAAAATCCTAAAATTATAAAAGTCATATATTACAAACGCACAGCCAACATCACACACTGAATGGGGAAAAGTTGAAAGCATTTCCCCCAAGAACAGGAACAAGACCAGAGTGCTTACTGTCATCACTTCTATTCAACATAGTGCTGCAAGTTCAAGGCAGAGCAAGAGAAAGAAATAAAGGGTATCCAAATCAGGAAAGAGGAGATCAAACTATCACTTTTTGCTGAGGATATGTTCTTATATCTAGAAAATCCCAAATACACACTTGGACACTCCTGGAATTGATAAATAAATTCAACAAAGTGTCAGTATTAATTTACACAAATCAGTGGCATTTCTACACACCAGTAACAGTCAAGCTGAGAGTCAAATCAAAAACTCAATACCATTCACAATAGCTACAAAGAAAATAAAATACCTACAAATATACTTAACCAAGGAGGTGAAAGATTTCTACAAAAACTACAAAACACTGAGGAAAAAAATTGTGGATGACACAAACAAATGGAGAAATATATCATGTTCATGGATAAGGAGGATCAACATTGTTAAAATGTCCATTCTACCCAAAGTGACTTACAGATTCAATGCAATCCCTATCAAAATAGCAATGGCAAGTTTCACAGATATAGAAAAAATAATTGCATACTTCATTTGGAACCAGAAAAGAGCCTGAATAGCCAAAACAATTTTAAGCAAAAAGAACAAATCGAGAGGCATTGCATTAGCAAAATTCAAACTATTCTGTAATACAAATCTATAGTAACCAAGACAGCATGATACTGGACAAAAATACAGACATAGACCAATGGAACAAAAAAGAGAATCCAGATATAAAACCATCCACATACAGCCAACCGATCTTTGACAAAGCAGACAGTAAGCACCGGGGAAAAGAAGTGCTATTCAATACACGGTGTTGGGAAAATTGTATAGCCACATGCAGAAGAATGAAATAGGACCCCTTTCTCTCACCACTCACAAAAGTTAATTCAAGATGGATAAAACATTTAAATGTAAGGCATGAAATCATAACAATTCTAGAACAAAATGTAGGTAAGTCTCTTCTAGATACTAGCCTAGGCAAAGAATTTCTGACTAAGATCTCAATGGCAATTACAACAACAACAAACATAAATAAAAGAACTTGATCAAATTAAAAAAGCTTCTTCACAGCTAAGGAAATAATCAACAGAACAAATTGACAACCTAAAGAATGGGAGTTATTATTCATAAGCTATGCATCCAATAAAGAGCTAATAACTAGAATTTACAAAGAATTCAAGCAAATCAGCAATAATAATACAAACAACTCTTTTAAAAAGTGAGCAAATGACATGAACAGAACTTTTCAAAAGGATACAGAAAAATGGTCAATAAACATATGAAAAAATGTTCAATGTCACTAATCATCACGGAAATGCAAATTGACACCACAATGAACTACCACCTTACCTCTGTTAGCATGGCTTTTATTAAAAAGTCCAAAAACGGTAGATGTTGGCATGTATGCAGACAGAAAGGAATGTTTACACCGTCTTTGTAGGACTGCAAATTAGTACAAACTCTTATGAAAACTGTATGGAGATTCCTCAAAGAACTAAAAGTAGACCTATCATTTGATCTAGCAATCCCACTACTGCATACCTACTCAAAGGAAAAGAAGACAGTTTGTCAAAAATACACCTACACTCAAATGTTTATTAATGCACAATTCACAGTAGCAAAGATGTGGAATCAAGCCAAGTGTCCATCAGTTCATGAGTGGATTAACAAAATGTGGTGTGTGTGTGTGTATATATATCATGGGATACTATTCAGCCACAAAAAAGATGAATTAATATCTTTTACTACAATCTGGATGAAATTGGGGACCATTATCCTAACTGAAGTAGCTAAAGAATGGAAAAACAAAGATGACATCTACTTTTTATTAAATTGGTACTAACCCATGAGCACATATGTGAACAGAGGGAAGTAAAATTCAGTGGAACTCAAGCAGAGGGGTCAGAGAGGAGGGAATGGGCAAAAACCTTCCTAACAGGTACGATGAACACTATTTGGGTGATAGCCACACTTATAGCCATGACTCAGTCATTACAAAAGTGATCCATGTAACCAAAACCATTTGTACTCCCTTAATATTTTGATATTAAAAATTTAAGAAAAAATAAATTATAAGGATGACACACACACAATCACAAATAAGAGAGGAGGCATAAGTTTTGAGATCTTTTGCACAGAAGGTTGATTACAGTCAACGAGAACGTATTATATATTTCAAAATAACTAAGAGAGTAAATTTGAAATGTCTCCCCTAAAAATGATAGTTAAACACGGTGATTGGTATGTTAATTAGCTTGATTCAATCATGCCACATCGTATGTATGTGTTTATATACATGACAACATCACATTGTACTCCATAGATGTATAAAATTATGATTTTTCAATCAATAATAATAATAAATTATAAATAAATAAGTAAAATCCAAGATAACTGTGAGCTAGGCTGATGCCATGGCACTCTAGCCCAGGCAAGAGAGTGGACTCTGTCTTAAAAAAAAAAAAAAGAAAAGAAAAAAAGAAAATCCAAGATAAAAAATCAGCACAAAATTGTTTCTGTACACTAACAATAAGCAATCAGAAAAGGAGATTACAAGAACAATTCCATTTACAATAGCATCAAAAAGAATTAAGTACATAGGAATAAACTGAAAGCTACAAAACATTGCTAAAGGACATTGAAGATAAAAATAAAAGCGAAGGAATCCTGTGTTTGTGAGATTGAAAAACCCAATGTTATTAAAATGTCCCTTATGTCTTTAGCAATACACAGATTCAGTGCAATCCTGATCAAAGCCTCAATTTTTAGAAATAGATGAAACTACCCTAAAATTCATATGCAAATGTAAAGGGACCCCAAAAGGCTTTAACAATCTTGAAAATAAAGAATAAATGTGTGGGCCTCATACTTCTTCATATCAAAACAAAGTGCAAAGTAACAGTGATCCAAAGAGTATCATTCTGCCATAATGACAGATATTTCAACCAATGGAATAGATTGAAGAGATCAGAAATAAACCCTTGTGTATATGGTCAAATTATCTTTGACAAGAGCTCCAAGATGTCATAATGAGAAAAGGATAGTGTCTTCAACAAATGGTGCTTAGAAATCTGGATATCCAAGCAAAAGAATGAAATTGGACATTTACCTTACAGCATGTGAAAAAATCAAATCAAAATGGATTAAAGACCTAAATGCAGTATCTAATACTGTAAAAGTCCTAGAAAAAACTCTAGAGAAAAGCTTCAGAACATTGGATTTGGCAAGAATTTCCTGGATATGTCAACTAAAGTACAGGGAACAGAGAAAAAATAAATGGGACAACATCAAACATAAAAACTTCTGTAGATAAAAGGAAATAATCAACAAACTGGAAAGGCAACCTGTGAATGGGAGAAAATTTTTGGAAATCATATATCTCATAAAGGGTTAATTCTAGAATATATAAGGAACTCCTACAACTCAATGGCTCCAATAACAAAAAAAACCCCAAAAATTCAATTAAAAATGGGCAAAGGACTGGAGTAGACAAATCTCCAGAGAAGATACACAAATGGCCAACCAGCATATAAAAAGATGCTCAACATCACTAATCATAAGAGATGTGCAAATCAAAACCTTAAAAATTTTAGGATGGCTTCTATCCAAAGAAAAGAAAGTAGCAAGTGTTGGTGTGCATTTGGAGAAGCTATAACTTTCGTACACCATTGGTGAGAAGGAAAAATAATGCAGCCATTATACAACATGTTAGAGAGGTTCATCAAAAAATTTAAAATATTTTTTAATGACTCAGAAATCATTGATCATTTAATATATGATTCAGAAATCTCACTTCTGGGTATGTACCCAAAAGAATTCAAAGCAGTATCTCAAAGAGATATTTGCATACTCATGCTCTTTGCATCATTATTCACTGCAGCTAAGAGGTAGAAGCAATCCAAATGCCTGCCAACAGATGAATAGATGAATAAAATGTAGACCGTAAAATGAAATATTATGTAATCTTTAAAACAAAAAAAGAAAACCTATCTCATGCTAAAACATGGTTGAACCTCAAGGACACTATGCTGATTGAAGTAAACCAGTCACAAAAGAAATAATTATGTATGGTTTAACTAATATAAAATATTTATAAATTAGTCAAAATCATAGAAACAGAAAGTAGAATGATGGTTGAAAAAGGCAGGCTATGGGAAGGCCAGAAAGGGAATTAGTGTTATACAGATTCAGTTTTACAATATGAAAAAATTCTAGAGATTTGTTGCACAATAAGGTGAATATAATTAAATCTACTAAATTGTGCCCTTAAAACTAGTTAAGGTGGTGAATGAACATTACATTTTTTAAATATAAATAATTTAAGATTAGATAAAGAAACAAGATGCAGTTATATGTTGTTCTCAAAAGACATGGATTAAGAGATCAGAGAGAAACACATCATTGAAATGAAAATCATAAGTAAACTGGATGTGTACATTAAAAACTGAAAAAGTACATCACATGATAATAAAAAATAATAGTAGGAAAAAGCAGAGACATTTCAGAATGATAAAAGTGTCAATTCACCAAGAAGACAACATAAATCTAAGTGCGTATTAAGCTGTAAAATGCATGAAGAACTGAAATGTGGAAGATACAAGTATTACTTATAAATGGAGATTTCAACACTTTACTCTCAATAAAATGTCACCACTTGGCCCCTGCTGCACAGTCTGGAAGATAATGTAGCAGGAATTGAGACCTTGGGTATTTGGGCTATTTCCTCATGTGACTTAGTTGTGCCTTCAGGCATAGCCAAGCCCAGTCACATATGTGCCCCTTCCATTTGATGATCAAGTCCTGCTCTGCATGTCTAACTTTAGGCTTTATAGGTCAGATAATATCAAGTTCATGATGGGCAATTCAAGTCTCTGATAACTTGGTGGCTTGATCAAGCATTCTGTCTTATTAAGGCTCATTAGCAGCAAGTCAAAACTCTGTTTCTCAAACAAAGCACTTAATCAGAAATAGAATTAATAATGGAAAATTAGCAAAAGCACAGAAGACTAAACAATGCTATCAATCAACTTGAACTAATTTACATTTGTAGAACACACAATCCACACAGATTAAATACACATATTTTTCAAATCCACAGGAAATGATGTCAAAAATACGCCTTATTTTCTACCAAGCTTCAATATTTTAACAATATTTAAGTCATGGAAAGCAAGTTATCTGGATCCAATAAAGTTAAGTTATAAATCAATATAATTGATTTATATCTGGATAACCTCTCAAACTTTTAGAAATTAAACAACTCACATCTAAATATCCCATAAGTCAAAGAAGTAATTAAAAGAAATTAGAAAAAAATTAAATAAACAATGGCAAAGCCATAACCTATAAAACTTTGTGGCTTACAGGAACAAAAGAACAGCAATTAAAATAAAATTTACAAACCTCCCTTTAATAGTGATTAAAGAACCATTTACAAATTTAAACATTTTTATTAGCAACTATCAATGAAGAAAATGTCCTCAAATTTTTTAAAAGAAATTGAACGAAATCTATAGCTAACATCATACTTATTAATGAATGACTGAAAGTGTCCTCCCTACAATCTAAAACAAGAAATAAATTTCTGCTCTAAAAGTTTTTATTCAATATTGTACTGAAAGTTATAGCCAGATGGAAATCCTGCTATTTGCAACAACAACATGAATAAACCTGGAGTATGTTATGCTGTGTAAAATAAGCTAGTCACACAGTAAAAAATAACATGTGACTCCACTTATATGAAGAATCTAAAATAGTCAAACTCTTAGAAACAGAATAGAACGGTGGTATTCAGGGGCTGGAGAGAAGGAAAAATGGGGAATTGTTGCTGAATGGGTATAAAGTTTCAGGTACACGAGATGAATGAGTTCTACATATCTACTGTACAACATAATACCTATAGGTAACAATATGGTATTATGCACTTTAAAATATGTTAAGAGGATAATTATCATGTTCAGTGCTCTTATCATACATAAAAAAATAAAACAAACAAAAAACAAAACGGAAGTGCATAGTGAAATGCACACACAGTGACAGATATGTTTCATACATTGATTATGGTAATGATATCAAGGGCATATGCGTATGCCCAAACTCGTCAAAACACATCAGATATATGCAATTTTTATATCAACAAAGTTTTAAAAATACAAAAAAGAATAAAATGGCTTCAAGAATTCCATATAAAGAATACCAAAAATGTAGACAAATGCTGAACACTTCATATCTTCCAGAGTTAAAAACTGTTTCATGTTCTGCAAAGTTGTTACCTGCTTCTTGACCAGCAGTCAACAATTTGAAGTTTAAAGTGATCATGCAATGATAATGAACAAAAGTAGTAAATCAGAATAAAAAATAGAAGAAAATAACTCTTATGCAAAGAATTTCTCAACATGAGGCAGCTTACTGTAGTGGAATTGGAGTCACACATTAAAGATTAGACTCTATATCCTGACACTTGTAGATCTGATGCCCTTAACATTTTTCAATCTTCTTTCTTAAAAAAAAAGGTTTCATATATCTATATAGATATATATATATATCCTACTTCAGAAGGTTAATGTGAAGATTAAATGAGATTAGTACATGAAAATAATTTCCAATTTCTCTAAAGAAAATGATTTATTTTTTGGCAATTCCCAAATACACATTCAAATATATTTTATTTATTTTTATTATAATTGTCCAGTAGTAGAACATTGTTAGTACTAGAATTGTTCAGTAGTAGATCATAAACACAATAGATTCCAATATTATATGCCAAAATATAATTAATGGATTTTAAATTTTTCCTTTACTTTTACTTTTAAAATTGCTATTTCAACCTGAAAAAAATTTCAGAGGGTTAACCTATATTATACCCACTATTTTAAACACATGGAAATCTAAACCTCTGTACTGTGACTTCCAATTGTAATATAAAACATTTTAACTATGTTAATTTGAAATATTTTAATCAGGATAATATTCAAGATCAATGCCTTCAATTTAATCACTTTTTATATTGTAGATAAGCATTTTTCCACTTCTTTTTCCAGTTAATATTTATTAATTATGATTTTTTTATCATAATTTGGCAAATGTGATATTTTTGATTTTTATTTTCCTTCTTTTTTTCTTTGGCTATTAGTGCTACTAATTCTTGCTTGTGGGTCAAATTTTACATTCCTAAATTTTGTTCAACACCAGTATCTGTCATTTGTTGACCACTAACAATTTCTAAAAATTACTAGCTGGACTATTGTCATACATATTTCATATTGACTTTTTTCCCTGCCAAGTATGATTGCTGAAAGATATTCAATATTTCTTGAAAACTGTGAGCAAGTAATACAGGAAGAGATGAGGGAAGGCCAAAGGGAAATAAACAGTAGAAATGTGGGAAGGGGAGGGCCAAAATGTACTAAGACAAAAACAAGTTTAAAACATTGTGCATTGCAAGTGAATACATATTAGCATGATCTGACTTATTAAATAAAAATAGCCTAAAATTTTATATATAAAACAAATATTCTTGATCATTTACCTTTCTCTCTGAAACTTCACTCTCATTTGACATTATCTTCTGAGGAACCGTGACATGCAGGAATATTCCTTCAGAATCTGCAGCAAGAAAATGTTTCTGTTTTTGTGTTTTTGCATCAACAATCCTCTCAGTCAAGAATGGATTCTTATCCAGAAGCCCATGGCGGGGCCTAACTTTTAATTAATTTTTTATATGTGTCCACACTCCTTCTTGTCCACAGGTTTCACGACATTATCAATGACACATTGAAAATGGCCAAGACACAAACAAAAATTAGACATTTCAGGTCTACAGGCCTATCTAGATCCTTCTTAGAATCCCTCAGGGCTTGTTTTCCTCAGGACTCTGAGGAATAAACTGAGGGCGGTGCACCCCAACCCACACCCTCCGTCAAACTGCAGAAGGCCCTTGAGGAACGGTAGCTTGTGGGCTGCTGAGACCCCGGGCTCTAGTGCGGAGAGCAGACGCCTCCTTCGCTCTTGTCCGTGGTGCACCTGGCCTGGTCTGGGAAGCGGTGACAAGGGTGATGGGAAAGGCACCAGCAGGGGACCCTGAAATGGAGTCGTGTGAGGTCTCAGAGCTACAGGGAATCATTCCCGGGAAGACCCCAGCCTGCTCTGAAGCAAAAGGAGAAGGAATGGGAGGCAACCGTGGACTGACCCGGGCGAACCAGCAGCTTTGCAAGCTCAGCGAGCACAGCAAGGAGGAGGAACATGGCTTGGCCACAGCAAAGGCGGCCAAGGCTGAAGACGGTTGGTCATCGCCAAGGCGCGCGGGCAGGCCGTCACCTACCAGGTTGCGCCAGTCCTTGGCCCCTCAAAGGGAAAGTGCAGGGCCCCAGCGCCCGGGGGTGAAGCATCCGACCTCTGGTAGCTGGGCGACTTCCGCACAAGACACGAGCATACAAGTTTGAACAAACTGGTTTGTTGTGGAGAAGATAAAATTGTTTAAACCCCTCAGTAGCGGTAACAGCGGTAAAAAAGCTCCGTTTGCTTTTCTAGTGAGAGTCTTGGTAATTTTTTCTCCACATTTTCATGGCAGGTTTTAGTTACTGTGGTGGAAATCAAAGAGGAAAACAGAAATGACAAGTATTATTACTATCAATTTCCTACATACTACTGCTGTCTTAATGATTTATTAACTTTGCCAATAAGGGAAAAAATCAAGAAAATGGCACTTTTTTAAATGTCAGTACCATGTCAGCATTATTCACAATAGCAAAGATAGGGAAACAACTGAAGTGGCCATCAAAGGATGAATAAAGAAATAAAATATGGTATATTTTAAGTTATTAAGTATGGAATGTCCAAAGTCCTTAAGTACAAAGTTTGACAGTTGATATCTGAATCTCTGACATTTGACTTTGACACTTTTTTTTTTTATTGTAAAGATACATCCTCTAGAATTCTAATAGTTTCACTCCTTAGGTTTAAATCTGTTACCCAGCGTGAGTTGATTTTTGTGAGAGGTGAAAGGTGTGGATCCTGCTTCAGTGTTCTACATGTGGCTATCCAGTTTTCCCAGCACCATTTATTGAATAAGGATTTTTAAAATTTTTTTGAGACAAGATCTTGCTCTGTTACCCTGGCTAAAGTATAGTAGCATCATGATAGGTCACTGCAACCTCAAAGTCCTGGGCTCAAGTGATCTTCCTGCCTCAGCTTCCCAAGTAGGAGGGACTGCAGGTGTGCACCACCAGGCTGGGCTAAGTTTTCTATTTTTTGTAGTTATATTACTCAGGCTGGTCTTGAACTCCTGGCCTCAAGCGATCCTCCTTCTTTGGCCTCCCCAAATACTAGGGTTATAGTCATGAGCTACTATACCTGGCCCAGATTTTCTTTTATATGAATATATGTAATGTGTATAATGTATCTATTATATGCTTATGGATACTTTGAATTTTATCTTTCAGTAATTATTAAAATTTTCACTATCTTAAGAGTTGTTTCAACTGCATTTTTATGAATCTGAATTAAGTACAATAAGGTCATTTACTTTCTAAATTCTTTTTACATCACCTAAGTATGAGTGATTTTAGTTACCTTGTGCCATTGCAACTAAGAAATATTAATTTTAAAAATTTTGTAACACAGTCCAATATTCTACCATTGTCAGAATTGAAATGTTAATTGGTCATTATTCACATTTCTCTCAAAGAAAAACATTCAAGAACCAACTGCACAGCTGATAACACTTCATGAAATGTTAGAGGTAAGTGTTTTCTGTGGTTAGTTTTGTCTTGAAGCGATTTCTTAGTCATTTGTGAAGAATTATACTCAGGGTTGAAAAAGAAAAAAATACTGCTTTAATTTTTAAAGGATCCATCAATCTTTATTAAAATATATTTATAATAATTTATCAGTAGTACAAAATTAGTTTCTGTCTTCTCTACAGTACTGGGAAGACTACTGTGATATTTTAATAAAAACATGAAATTAAAGTCTAACTCTTAATCATATTCCTAAGATTTATTACAGATAAACACTGTAAAATAATTTTTATGATGTTATTTAGTATTTGCATAGTGAAATTCTTTGCTATTACATTGATGGAATCTTCAGTTGGCAGCTTTGTACTCTATATAAAATATGTAAATGAGCTTAAAGATTCTTTTCACAAAGTTGTAGAAATTTGTGTATAATTTTTCTTAGATAACATCATTCTCTTTTCTTGTGATGTAAGTGCTGAATAATTCCAACGTTTTCTGTTTGACATTTACCCTGTTTTATAAATATCTTTGACCTTTTTAAAAAAATGTTTTTAAACTTCAACCAGATTATCAATTATATTAAATACTTTGGAAGATTGATATGACAATCCATGGTGATTTGGACAGAGGAAAATAAAATAGTGGATGAAGAACAGGGTATTTACCAATTAATGTAGTCTTTTAAAAAACATTGGTAAGGGCCGGGCGTGGTGGCTCACGCCTGTAATCCTAGCACTCTGGGAGGCCGAGGCGGGCGGATTGTTTGAGCTCAGGAGTTCGAGACCAGCCTGAGCAAGAGCGAGACCCCGTCTCTACCAAAAATATATAGAAAAAATCAGCTGGGC
>CAUYSK010083655.1:0-39163 GCA_963575035.1 Avahi laniger | reverse complement strand
TGTCATCCTAGCTCACAGCAACCTCAAACTCCTGGGCTCAAGCGATCCTCTGCCTCAGTTTCCCGAGTAGCTGGGACTATAGGCATGTGCCACCATGCCCGGCTAATTTTTTCTATATATTTTTAGTTGTCCAATTAATTTCTTTCTAATTTTAGTAGAGACGGGGTCTTGCTCTTGCTCAGGCTGGTGTCGAACTCCTGAGCTCAAACAGTCCGCCTGTCTCGGCCTCCCAGAGAGCTAGGATTACAGGCGTGAGCCACCGCGCCCGGTTCCCTTCTTTTCTTAATAACCTCTTCATACACACTTTCAAATGACAATTTTGAATGGCCTGCTCCCCTTTTTCTCTCACATCCAAAAATTCAAAATTGGATCAGGCACCTGCCATTCTTCCACATTCAAAAGTAGCTCTGAAGGCAGAAGTAGCTGCGTATACATAAGGGATGCAGGTTTGAGCCCACAGAGTGTTAAATTAATATCCTGGCCTGACCAGTTCAACTTACCGTACGTCTTCATTTGCCCAGTAACACAATCTATAGCCAACTGCTAACCAAGTCAATATGTGGTAAGACTAACAGCCACCCTAACTTGCCTTGATAATTATTCTCCTTTAACTGACATAATATTCAATATACTGTTGTTTAAAGCAATAATGCTGAAATTGATGCCTTGAGGGCTACAAGACAAGTTTTAGCCAGATAAAATGACTTGTATACTAACAGTGCATTATAGGTTTCCATAGCCTTCATACACACATTTTATAGCCTACTTGTACAAAAATGCTATATAAAATTATAATCAAAATCATTTGTGCATACCTTATCATTGCTACGTATAATTTTTAAAATATTAGCCAGTTATCAAACGATTTAGAAGAAAAAGGTTTGCTTTTACAGTTCTTATTTTTAACAAAATTAACAATTTTTCACTAGTGATGACATGATAGTTTTGTGTCCTATTTTGTTTTTTTCCTAAACCAAGAACCGTTTTCACAAGGAACGAGTAGATTATAAATGCTGAATAACAAAAAACATCATTTAAATACAATCTATATTACAATTCTATCAATAAAACAAGACAAAAACCTTAATGTTCTTCTAATATAAAAATCCATAGTTTTCTCAAAATATTAATTCTAGATTCTGAATAGACAAGCATTAAATTTTAGATTTTGTCAAAAAGCCATATTAAATTAATAAAATTATAATTTAAGCATCACTATAAATGACAATGTTCTTTATATGCAATATTTCACCCCAAAATAAGAAACTTTATAAATTTTAGTTTGTGAGTATGCTGAATTTTCCTCTAATACTTAATTTCTCTTGCAATCTCATATCTTTAAAATTTCAGGCCCTCATTATAAAAAAGAAATATGGAGTACATTTTAAAGGAATGCATTTTCTATTCTTGCCTTAGTTAGAGATATGTTGAAATACTGGGAAAAATTACACCTAAATAATTATTTTAAGTAAAATAAAAAACGGGCACTAGTCAAGGCAGAATCATAATGCTACAGCACAGGAACACCAGCAGGTTCTATACATGCTGCCATCATGATGCTACAGTGACGTGGTTGTTAAGATGGCAAATGAGCATGGCCATGCGCATATCTTTTGGACAGAAAAATATAGTACGTACGCTCCAGATATCTCGGGCAAAAAATACATGTGGAACCAAAATATGATATTGATGATATAAATATAAGCATCATAGTGGAGGTAATAAAGATGGTACCAGATTGGGGGAAAATACTTGTAGGTTTTGAATAAAGGAAAGAAGAACTTTTAGCCAAGAGTTTCATTCAAACATCTGTAAGAGGTTTGTTCCTGCATGTAGGGTAAAATCCGTCTGAAATAGACATTAACAATCTTGCTATAGAAATGACTGCAGAGGATATGGCACAGTATGCACCTTAGGGCCACATAAGAAGGGATTGTGACACTGGTTCCATGCTTTAATTGTTTCTGGCTCCCTCTTCCTGGGCCTTGTGTACTCTTATGTCCCCTGACCACCCAAGACTTATCTTCCCCACTTATCCCACTGAAATGTCCCCATCCTGAGGCAAATGAGATAATGCTTATAAACATGCTCTATAAACTGAAAACGTAATATATAATTATTACTATTATCACCATCATCTCATCTTCTGACGGCCAAATTTTCTGTGCCTTCCCAAGTTGAGATTCTCACTAAATTAAGAAACAATTCTATTCTGGGAGCAGACAGGTTATTCCACCTTCCCTATCTTTCTCTCCTTCTCCTCACCATCCCCTCCCCTCCCCCCACCATTGCTTTCCTGTCCCAGTGAAACACCTGGAGGTGTCACATAGGAGAACAACAGGAATGTGTGTGTTTTGATGCCAAGTTAAAGTGAGGGGGAGACTTGAGCCTACCCACTCATCACATACCAAGCTGGCAGCCAAGGCCTTGCATGTAACGCAAGGTGGCTCAGGGAATAAACACTGGCAATATCTCCAGTGCCATATAAGGCTGGCACAGCCAAAAATAATTTTTTTGGAGGGGTCATTTCTCCTGGTATTATATCCACAGGAAATCTCAAAAATCACTTCAGATTCCTCCTTCTCAAATTGGGATCTCCTTCAGCAGAAGCAGACACTTCTTCCTCATCCAGTGTAGTCTTTCTGGATCCTGGAGTCTCCCAAAATGCTGTTCTCAACATTTACCCCCTAAGGGAAGACAACTGGCTATAAAAAAAACACTTCAGAGGCAAAGTATACAATGCAGAATGACTCATGACATACTATAATAAAATGAAGAAGAAAGGGAGGGGGTGGGTGGTGGATGAGGGTACGTGAAGGCTGTGGGCCTCCCAGAAAAGTCGTAAGGCCCTCACCAGATCAGAAGTTTCACTGATGCAAAGGCTGAAGAACAGATGCTGTGAAGGCCATATCGATAGCCATGTCTGCATGTTTCAGAATGTAGACTTCTGAAGGCTATGATGTGAGGCTTTGCTGGTTGTTAAGTTTATATAGGTTACAGTTCTTCCTTTGATTTGGATGAAGAAACAATAAATAGTGAAGGTACACAAATAAGCAAAATATCATCCCTACAAATTGAGCGTGAGAAAAAGCCCTAATAAACCCAAATGAAGGGTAATCTAAGATTTTTACATACCCATCACCCACTTCAAAGAGCCCTCCTTTTAATTATGCTACAATAAGACTTGCTAGAGAAGTCAGAAAGCCCATGTAAGTAGGGAAAGAGAGTTGAATTCAAAAAGGTGCAAAGTAACACTGGTCAACAGACTACTTTTTCCCTTCTAATACACACCACTGAGGCCCTATGGCGGCTGGCTGGGTGTCTCACCTTCTTTCTACTTCCCTGACAAGCCTGTTGAAATGATCATTTTCACCAGAGGAGGGTATGCATGGCTGGGTCAGCAGGGGGCAGGAAGGAGACCAAGCATGCCAAGGGCTCTTACCCACCCCCAACCTAGAGCCGGCCCCAGACACTGGCATTCAAGTCCTCCCCCTACCTGAAGGATGTATCCTCGGACATAGTCCCGCAGAGTCCAGCCCAGGCCGTGCAGTATGTGCAGTACTTCCTCTTGCTTCAGGACGCTGAAGAGACGGTCTAGCAGGATCTTTAGCCGCACGGGCACCGCTTGTGTTCCGTAGAGCATCAGGCTGCTGATGTCAAACACCACGTTGGACTGCACAATCTCCACTTGGGTGGGGTGGTACAGGTGCTGCGTGCTGAGCTTATCCAAGGCTGTGGTGGTCCCATCAAAGTTCCAGAGATGCGGGGGTGGGCGGGGGGGGGGGTGAATAAAGAGATAGAGGACAGAGAAATTAGAACCATTACTAGAAGTTATCATGGCTGCATTTCTACAGATGGATGATAACCACAGATGCTTCAGCAAGATTGTGCTCTGTAAATATTGCTCTTCCCCTCTCCTTTTTGCTTTGCCCTTTTTCTTTTCTTTCTTTTTTTTTTTTTTGATTCAATGTATTTATAAATTACAGATGACAGCAAATACAAAACACATTCAACTTTCGGAAAGAGTCACTGAATGTTTTTAAATGACTGTGGTTGGGACTAAAATCCTGACTAATTAATTTGTTAATTGAACTATGGCTCAACTCGAGTTACCACGGTGTTCCTCTCTCCCCACCAAGAAACAAAACAGAACAATTCCTAATTAATGCCATACAAGGAGGCTCAACCAATAAAATTCACCCTGTATAATACCTGAATAGTTTAAAGAGGAAGAGGACTGTGTTCTTTAGACTATAGGGGTAAAAGGCCTAATTTAGAGGGAATAAGGAAAGCTGACATCTATCCGGAGGGCTAGTAATTTAACTTGATTTATATTAGCTAAGGAGGATTACTCAAAAACTTAGTTCTCACAATTTCTCTTTTGTTGGTTACCTGTGTTATTTTTTTGTGTTTACTAGCATGTTCTCTGAAAGATATTAAAGAAAAAGAAGAAAGAAGAAATTCAAGTTATAATTTTGTCACTTTGTTAATAGTTCTGACAAGGGTATATCTGAAAATAGAAACATCACAGAATCAGAATTTAGTAATTTCTGTGTTATTTCAGCTAACTGTATTAATTCAGTAGAGAAAACTGAGGATGAACATTCTCAGAGCAAATAGTTTCACTAGTTTTAATGAAATTAAGATTTCAACAATTGGGTTATTTTTCTCCCTAAAACTAAGAAATGCCATTTCTTTCCTTGAACTAAAAGTCAAGATAAGGTCATAAATTTTAGTCCCTATCTGTATCTCAGTTACTGGGAACCATATTGCTGATAATACAATTACATTTTGCCTCAGTTTCTCTAAGATAACACTGTCACATCTATAGGACTCAAAGAGATGCTGCAAAGATTTAGGAGATAACGAGTGATAGGTGCTCTGAACTCCTTCAGAGAACACAAAAGGCGCTACCATTAACTGTCCGAACTACACGCATATGCCCATTTAGAGATTAAACAAGGTAAACATGTAAGCCTGAACAATGGTCATCTAACTTCATTAGTCGGGCAAACGGCTACTATGCAACATCCAGCTGAAGTCATAACTACACCTGAGCATACCCAAGGTTTCTACAAATTCTAAACTACTGTGTGGCCTTTCTCAACTGCTTTTCCTAACGTATCCCCTAACAGTATGGGGCTACGGTACAAGTATACTCTCAGCAACTCCTATTTTACTATACCAATATTTCTGCATAATAATGGAGGGACTTGAAAGTGCATGCAGGTTTTTTAGTACTTCAAATGTATTTTTTCAGGGCTCCTCCTCCACTCTCATTTCCTCTTGACTTGTGGTCACTAGAGAGTTCATGTACTCTTGATAAATTGCTTTCTTACATCCACAGTGTAAAGGCCCTTATCATTTACCCGCTGGCTTCATTCAACACATTTACTCCCAGGAATACTTTGTCAAAGAGTTCGGGTTTCCTCATACTTCATTTCTTGCAGCTGATTTGTCTGATCTTTCCTATTCTAGTGGTTAAGTCAACTTTGAATAAATAGCCTTAAAAATTAATTTAACGTTTGGGAAAGATAAGGGATTCACAAGCCTAGGGATTGAAGTCTTCTCTCGCTCCACAGGGCATTTAAACTGCAAAAAAGCAGGAAAGGGGTATTATTATCCCTGTTCTTCTTCAAGTACAGCTTAACTACTCAGCCTTCTGAGGAGTGGCTGATCTGCTTAGAGAATCCAGTGACCAGATCAGGGGAAATATGTTCCTCCTTCACTTCCCTTCATAAGCTTTCCTAGACCATAGCAAACACTTCATTATAAAATACACTGCTATGACCACAAAAAATATGAAATTGAGAGAGAAAATAAAATGACACCGAATCCTAATTTTTATGTATGTGTTTGGCACCTTGTATCTCTGCGTTAAGTATATGCAGGTGTGTGTAAAAATGTGTTCAAGTGCTGGGTGGAAAAATTCTAATCACTGTCCCTCCCCTTCATTGAAAAAGGTTGGCAGTTTTAAAAGATGACAAAGACTAAACTATTGAGGGTAGAGAAAAAAGAGTGAAGTTGTTCAGAGAACTGAAAGAATACAGGTAGAACAGTTAAGCCAAAAACAGTTCCCTAGATAAACTTTTCAGGGCACCAGAGAGTGAGAATATCATAAGGACATGACTGGATTCTTCTTCATAAGTATACCATATATCAAGAAGTGGGAATACTGTTACAAACCACATAAATATATAGCAAGGGCCAACAACTTATTCTATAAGGGCCAGATAAAGCTGTAGGTTCGAGGGCCTATGTTCTCTTTCTTACCTATTCACTTCTGCTCCTATAGCAGGAAAGCAGCCATATAAAGGCAAGACTTAAACTAATAGGTATGTCTGTGTTCTAATAAAACTTAATTTACACTAACAGTCACTTCCCAGCTTTGTTTGGGCCGTGATACAGAGGGTGGAAAGGTGGGCCAGATATCTAAAGAAAATCAATAGTAGATAATGATAATGCCCTAAGAGTATAGTTTAGGAAGCAATTACCTAGGAGATAAGCCATAAATCAAGACTTAGAAAATATTAAACTGCCCAGCATACAGATGTCAACTGCAAATTTTAGCATAAACATATCATCAAAGATTATAATCTGTCAAATTTCTTGAATATATCCAAATTTTCCACTCTACGACTATCCGATCACGCTGAGTCATGAAGTTGTAACAACTATTGGGGAAGTATCTTTGATGGAACAAAGGGTAAGTGATGATTTTCTTAAGTTTCATAATACTGTAAGCTGAGAACTGGACTTCTGCCTGATTCCATGATCTTTGTATGTCTGACTGTGGAGGATTTAGGTCTGGATCTTGTAAGGTTTGGAATATGAGTTAGGCTAATGGGGATGAGGAAAAGGTAGGGAAAGAATGTGTTCATCAGGATAGAGTGGGAAAAGATGTCACCTACAAGAATATTCTATGGGCCTAACCATTTGCTATTAATTGTCCTATTCCAATGGTATTGCTAAGATTCCATCTTCATATGAAATCTTAAGCATAACTTGGGTGAAGCTGCTCTAGGTAAAGTTGGAGTAAGCATGGATTAGAGAATTTCCGATTATTTGTTACTCTCTTCTTCCCTTCAAACTGTTTTTCAGTGGGATGAATCCTGAAAGTATAGTTTGAAAAGCACTTTTCTATACAATAAGATGATATCAATTGTTTTGCTTTCTTTGTGCTCATTCCCCTTCATTCTGGTAATAGAAATTGGATTTTCCTTTGAGGAACCACTCTTTACGTGCACTTACAGAATTGAGTATTCCTTAGCCAGGCCTGGAAAACCAGTATATCCCAGCCCCCTGACCAGAGCAACTGGTTCAAGAATGGGCAAGTGACCTAAATCTGGTCAGTGACAATGAATCCAGGAGCATACTTAGAACTACTGAGAATTTCTTCTCTTTCCTCAAAATTTGCAGCTAGGAATTATACTTGAGAATGTGAAACATATGGAGAAGAAAGAGTTGAGCTGTAAGATGATCTGAAGATGACCAAGTACTGATAATACTGTTTGATCCAGAAGATTTGGCAGTACTTGATGTTGGCACTATCTCTGGAGTTTTCTGTCACATAAGCCAACAAAATTTTAAAAAATCAATCTCTCTCCACCCTTTCTTTCAATGTCTACTTCAACTGAAATTCTGTAACTTGAAACTAAAAGAGCCCTCACTAACATAACTACCTTTTGAAGTACTTCTCCAGCCGGATTCCATGTAATTTCAAGCAGTGGTCAGTGGTTCAACTAAAGATATGTTAGTTCTTGGTCAAACACAACTCACAATTTCTGCAATGACTGAAATGAAGGGTTTACCAGACAATTTCACGTCTTATACAAATTTACAAAGGGTGAAGGATGTCTTCAACAGCATTAATAAAGACAAATAATGGTGAGGGGGAGAGTAAATAAAATGACCATTTAAGTACCAATTATGTATCAGACATCATTCTAGGGGTTCACTATTGTCTCACATTTGATCCTTTAATTAAAACACACACACACACACACACACACACAGTATTATTATACTATCATCACCTATTCTGAGATCACAGGCTCAATGGGGTTAGCTAACTGGCCTACGGTCACTTAGCGATTTCACCCAAGAAAATTCTTGTTCCACCACAAGCTCAGATGAATAGTCGATAAAAAGCTTGCAAGTCCTCATCATGCTGGAAGTCCCTAACTCCCAGCAATCTGGGCTTCTTGCCCACCACACTGCTGAAGCAAGCATTTCAAAGGTCACCAATACCTGCCTTTCTGTGAAATCCAATAGCATTTCTGCTACATTGTTCTCCATGGTCTCTCCATAACAGCTGACCTTATTGATCACTACTTCTCCTAAAATGCTTTCTCCCTTCATTCACGCATACATTCATTCACCAGCACTCACTATTATAACTTATCACTGAGGTAGATGCTGTACGCAGATGCAAAAAGTAATTTATGTTGTAGCCTTCACCTCCAAAGGTAGACAGATACAGGCAATATAAATGCCATAAAAAAGATTTGATAAAGTACTGTGGGACAAGGAAGAGAGGGCAACTCTGCCAGGAAAGCACAGTCTCATAAGGTAACTAGGAAGTCAGCAGGCAAGAAAGGAGGAGAGTGATGTAGGTAGATGGAACTAAGGCGGTGGTTCTCTAACAGAATGTGCATCAGAATCACCTGGAGGGCCCGTTAAACATATATTGCTGGTCCACCTCCCCAGAGCTCTGATTCAGTGGGTCTGGGTTGGGGATCAAAAACGTACATTTCTAACACGTCTCCAAAAGATGCTGATGCTGCTGGACAGGAACCATACTTTGAGAATCACTGAATTGATGGATGTGTGTGAGAGAACTGAATATCCAAAGACTGTGTAACCCTTGAGGCAAAACAGTGGGAGACAAGTCCAAAGGGTCATGTGGGCAGACAATAAGGAGCTTTAATTATAAGGAAAGCTTATAATTTTATTTCTTGTTAATAGGATACAGAAAATATTAAACATTTTGTAACATGAAAATGCCTTTTGATTTTAGATAAAAAATTCTGACAACAGTGCAAAAGTTTAATTAAAGCAACAGTTGTCAGCTGGAAGACAGGAAACACGTCCAGCAGAAACAGTGGCTGATGAAGGTGCTGGACAAACCTCAGCCGCAGAGCCACAACCCCCTAAAGCAGAAGCGTCCAGAAGGAGAAGGATCATGTTAAGTTTAAAAATTGCCACAGGTAATTCTGACAGACGTGCCCTATCCACATGCCACATTGAAAACCAGAGAGACAGAATTAGGGGCAGGAATGTTTTAGAGCCAAGTGAAGAGAGTAGGAAATGTTTGCATTACCCCCCTGGGAGATGCCTTAACTCAGTGGACTTCTAAATATAATATGCCTAAACCTGGGGGTGCAAAGACCTTCCATGAGGTATGCCAACTAGGGACTCAATTTCCAGATCTTGCAATTCCATATTTACTTTAAAACTGATCCACCTGAGAACAGATCTGCATGCACATGTAGATTATCCATTCCCATTTCTCTTTTGAAAACTGTACTCTTCCTTCTTTACAAAATAAAGGTATACTCTGGCTTATCTTAAATGGTATTTGCCTAGGGTGTTAAAATTCTCTTGAGTACCAAAATAATTCACAATTTTCATTGCTTTGGGAAAGCCTCCTTTAACGATTAATAAAGGTTCCTCTTTTCCCAGCTATACACAAACAAGTAAAGTGTAGCTAGAACCTGATACAGGATTTGGGCCTATGTCGGAATTTTCAGAATTCAGACATAATGTAAAATGGGGCAATGATAATGAACTTGCCTCTTACATTCCAATTTTAATAATGTATCACTCTTTAGAAAGTATCCTAGGGGAGCAAAGCAAAAGTGTCCAATAATGAAAATCCTCCCCCCGCCCACTCACAGAGTCAAAGATAAGCAATTCTTTTCAACTATTCTAAATACCCATTCATCCCTAGGAGGTGTCATCACCTGGGAAGAAAAGCTACTAAGCAAATGTAAGTGATTCCCACACTTTTAAAAAAATTCAGTGTGAATATTTTTCTGGACTTATGAAATTTGTAAGGTACACTCAATAAAAACTGTGGATAGAAATTTTACATGGCTTCTTTCAGAAACTATGTTTATCATTTAATAAGGTAGTTACAACATATTTAATCAAATAATATCAAAATATTTCAGTTATCATTAATCATTTTCATTGTATAAAATTTTGAATATTTCTTATAATCTGTTAATAAAAATAACAAAAATAAATTATAATCCAAATGCCAAAGCACTTAATTGTTAGCAGTGTATAATTGCCTATTTTATTAAGTACATACAGTTTCACCATGCAATCTAGCAAAATAAATATTTTTATATAGGACTCTTATCTAATTTGTTCCTAAAGTCCAACACTAGATTGTGTGATACACACATGGAACGGAATCACATTTATCAAAGTAATATTATGATTTCTAACATAACTACTCGCTTCATAAATAACTTATTTAAGTTATACATTATAGTATATCATTACTAGTTAAGTAATTAGAAATAGCATTTCCATTATAAATTGAATAAATTAATTTTATCAGTACCATTTTTTATTCTGGACTGTTTTAGTAATCAAACATACAAGATGCATTCCATAACCTGTTGATGCATTTTTATAATTTTTCTCAAAGTGCATATTAATGCATTTATTTGAATTGAAATGAGAGTTCAACTTTTTCTAATAAAAATTAAGTCAGATTTGACCACGATCATTGGCTTTGCCTACATGGCTTTAGGCTACATGGTGAAAATTTTCTTCAATCAAGACAGATAAATCTATAGCAATAAGATAAAAGCATTTTCTTAACAAAATGTTACAAAAATTATTTGGATTGATAACTAATACAGTATTTTTATTTTCTCAATCTTTTCTGTGTAGACTGAATAAACAAGCTGTCTCTAAATTAAAAACAAACAGATAATTGTGTAAATAGTAATTTGATAAGAAATTGTATAAATAGTAATTTGATAAGATTTGTTAGTACCTTTGCCCATAAATTGAGAAAGTGAGTAGCTATGACAATATGTGGGTAATAAATAGGGCGATTTCCGTTTCTTTGCTTTTAGCAAAACTAATCAAGTAATGTGTAATTTTTGGCATATAATTTGAAATGACTTCTATGATCTGAATGACAATGTGGTAACAAAGCTCCTGGTCTCACCTATTCATGTGAACAGGTAGTCTCCACAGTTAGATCTGTAAAAATGAAAAATGGGAGGAGAAATCATAGTGTACCTTTTCTCTTTCTTATAATAAGTACTATTCATCCATGAATACATGAACTAATCTGGAAAGAAAACAATTTATAGTCCCACCCATTTCATTGACAGATGCATTTCTAACAAAAATCTATTTTATGTTTAACAAATTATGAAAAACTGTAATATTTATATTGCTTTGATTTTATTGTGATGACTGAAATTTAAAAATAAAATTTCTATTTAGAGATATATTATTTTCCTAATTTTTGTTGTAGACATACATGTTAAGTTTAATAATAAAAGACTTTCCAGTGAATATTTATGGTAATGTTATTTTGGGGAAAAGGATTGGAAACAAGATTTCAGGATTAAAAAATAATGACAAAGCAATGATTTAAAGTTTACAATGTTTAAAAAGGTGCTTGTCATCTTCCAGATTAAGGACAGAGTCTCTAGGGCTAGACTCCAAGGGTTCAAATCCCAACTCTGCCACTAACTTGCTGTAAGATATTATTAGCAAGTTACTTAGCATATGAAAATGTTAGCATAGTTCTTAAATTTTCAAAATTCTTTTTAAGTTTAAGCAAGCCAGTGGCTTGAAGATCACAATCTTAACTCAAGGAGAAAGGAAAAGGAAATAGAGAATCAAGACCAAGCTAAGAAGTAGGGGGAAAAATAATGCTTGGAGTGAAGATGAGGGAGGGTTACGAAATAATTGAGATTTTTCTAATTTGCGGGCTTCAGAGGCAAAATCAACTAATATGCAGGGAAATACTGGTTTTTAGACAAGCTGCCTCTCTCTAGCTGCCCTCCTTTGATAATCTGCCTCTAGGAATCCAAACACTGCTACACTATGCAAACGGTCCTGGACCTATAAATTTAGTTCTGCCCAAGATTCATGCCCACAACTCCAGACATATCTTTGACCCCTCTGGCTGCAAAAGGTAGGACTGGGAAACTAAGCCAATATGCTTAATCAATCAAAAAACCAGAGTTTGTGTGTTATTTTCTCATCGATGCTCTTTTTAAAAATGTTCTACATTCAAGAAAAAGGAAAACAAAAAGGAAATCATCCATAATCCCACCACCCAAGGCAATGATTGCCCACATGTTGATGTATTTGCATCTACTTTTTTCAATGCACAATTTTATACAGTTTAGGTCATACTGTAGATACAATTTTCTATTTTGCTGGGGTTGTTTTCTCACTTAACACTATCTACAGCAAGAACATTCAAGATTATCTGCAGTCCATCTTCTCAAAACATCACCTAAAATATTTCTCTTCTCTGTTATAAAGTGTCCAGTGGTGCCCTCAGCCTCTTCACAGGTAACTACTCCCCTCTCTTTCCTCCCAAACACAAAATCCTTAATCTGGGTCAGAAGACCTTAGACAGACTGAATTACTTTCCAGCCTAATAATTCTCTGACATGGGCCCTCCGTGCCGACCAAAGTCAAAGACCCACTAACTTTCAAATATTCCTAGCACTTTAATATTTGGTCACTAAATGGATATTTCCTGACCTTATGCTAAGTTTTGGAAATTTATTGAAGATCAAAACAGACAGGATTTGGGCCCACTTGAAGTTAATGAGTAGTGAGAAGAACAGACTTTAAAAAAATACACATTAACACACAAAATTACAAACTCTGTATATAACATAAGAACATAATTTAAATGCGGATGGGAGGAGGGTATTTCAGGTAAAGCCAACTGGGCTAGGACATGAACAAGAGAGAACAGCACAAAATGAAGCTGGAGAGACAAACAGGAATCCATCTGCACAGCTACATTTTTCAGAATTTTTACTTTCAATGTTGTTCCTTAAGTGCCTAGCCTCTCTTTTTATTAAAAACTTTGACTACCCTTTCTTTACAACTTTAATTTATGCCCTATTTTCTTTTTCCACAAAGTCTGGAGAGGTCCCATCATCTAAGAGCAAATGGTCTCAACAGTGATGTGTGCCAATCTTGTAAGTACCAACCATGTGCTGTCCGTTTACTGGGGTCACTTATGTGTCCATTTTACCACAAGACCTTGATCTTAAGCAGCAACCATATCTGAAACATAATCGCTCAAGGGTGTCCAATTGTTAATTGGATGAACACAGTTAAGTGTACATAATATAAAAAAAGGTTGTTCCTCTACCTGCATTGAAAGGGTCAATGTATGATTACACTGTGCCACCAAATTCTTATTTTCACCATGCCCCTTTCTTAATTCTCTCCTTTGCTCTTTACACACCTCCAGAGTATAGTCAGGGGTGGGTAATTACGGCAATTTAGGGAGTAAGGTAGTGCTGCTAGCTGGGTAGGAATTTTGACTAAACTTTGCATAATTTATTCTCTTTCCTACCATTTCAAGTGTTATTTTGGAGCTTACGATGAATTTTTAGGGAAAAAGAGGATAAAAATCTAGTATTGTTACAGAAAACAATCTTAATATCAGGGTACACAGATGGATCATAATGTACAGACATGAAAATCATCCACAATAGTAGCACAGATCACTAGATTTGTGATCAATGTGCTAGATTTATGGTCTCATAGATATAAAAAAAAAAAGGTACAGTATAGACCGTGGAGAGGGGTCAGAGAATAGTCATACAGCAAGACTATAAGAATAGCATCTATTTAATACAAAGGAAAGATTTTCTTTTGTAAAACGCCTGGAAGAGGAAAAAAATAAAAACACCAAACAGATAAATTAACATCTTTTTAGTTTGCAGAATTTCATCTGGATAGAAGCAAAGGCTTTAACTGCATGATAACGATACTAGTTAGAAAATGGAAAAAAAAATCCTATAATACAAGCTTCTTAAACTGTGAATTAGATTACTGAAAGAACATAATTTCCCTGTATTTCTTTCAAATGCTAGAAATAGGGGCAATTTTATGGCTATAAGACAAAGGAGAAATTGAGGCTCAGATAAAATTTCAATAAACACTTTGATAGGATCTTTAGTTTTTCAAAGGAAAGTGGTGGCTAAGCCACAGGACCCAAAAATGACACATAAGTCTGTGAAGAATGAAATCCCCATAAGGACAACAGCTGGAATTTTTGTGGTTCATTAATGTATGTAATGTAAATGTAAAATGAGTATAAAATGTAATGCAAAATAGATAATAAATGTAAAGTAATATATATTTTTAACTATACTGCTAACTTAAAGAACAAAGTAATGTCCTTTATAAAATTCAGTTCTCAAATGTATAAAATAGTGCTAGGGGTACGTGAAGGGTGGTTATAAAAGAACTTGCATCTATCAAATGAAAAGTGAATAACTATCTTTTATTTCTATTTTAAATAACAGGAATTGCTCCTCAAACCTTCAAATAAATTAAAATAAACGTAAACCTGTAATTCTACAGACTTCACTTCCAATATCTTCTGTGAAGGTCACAGAAATAAGAACATATTCACACACATTTTTTTCTTAATGTAAGAGTATAAAAGTGCTTTTCACAGATCCTAGAAAATTGGCTCTCAGTCACAGTTTATAGTTCTTAGTTTTCCACAACTTTTTAAAAACATAACTTTCTTTAAAAGTCAAATTCAAGTGACTTTGGTGGTTTCCACAGGAATATGCTCATTTCAGTCCCTGATGTCCAGTGGCTTCCATCTAATAGCTGTTCAGGCACGGTAGTGCAAAGCTAACAGCCATTCAATAAAACAAGAAGTATGTGAAATGTAATGCTTTTTCAAAACCACCTACTTTGCAGAATAAAACAATTAAAAATCTGTATGAAAAGGGTCTATAAGGAAACCTGTTATTTCATTAATTTCCAGTCCTGCCCTGGATATTTTAAATTTTTTAAATGCTAATTTGAAGCAATTTTACAAGTTAAAAAAAAAACATTTAAGAAGTCTTATTCTTTCATTTTGGGAAAAAGCCAAGTGAGCCTAAATTGCAAGGCTAATTGTTTCAAGAACTCCACGTCTCTTGCCTCAACTCTCTTTAGGATTCCAAATTATAAGCATCAAGTGATCAGCTTTTAGGAGCTCTGGATCCTAGAATACTATTTTAATTTCCAATAGATTAACATTTAACACATGTCTGTAGGAATTGTTTTTATGAAATTCTTTCCATGATTACTTCAAGAGTTCTGAAATAAAGTTGTTAGTGACAAGATTTTATTAGGGTAATTTCTGGGGTCAAATTTTTAAGTTTTGGTTACTTATAAACAGAATATTGTTATCACTCCCACCTCAAATGTCCAGGCTATAACTTTCAATTTATGAGGGCTGGTGGCTCTTCATTCTTGCTAATATGGCCAATAATCCCCAATTATACCACACGTTATAATAAGCACACTATACCCAACATAATGATATGTCATTTCAGTGTAGCTAGCCCATGAACTTCTACAGGTTTAATGGGATTTTGCGTATTTAGAATTTCATCCTAAAGTGGCCCTTTGGAATCATTACAACATCAATCCTTTCCCGTTATAAGACTCAGCTCTCTTACTAGATGAAGAGCATCAGGCTCAAGGCAAAGGCTTAACCTATCCATAGATTGTAAGCCTGATCCTAATAAAAGCCTTAACACTTGGGGAGAACATTAACAAAGGGCAATGATGATATATTAAAAACTTTTTAGTGAATTAGGAGATCATGGAGGCAGGTAGCGATTGCAATTAGAGGAAAATTTTTTATGACTTGAAGTAATATTTAGATCTGTACATTTTATTCTCTACTTTTGGGGGAAAGAACTATGCAAATTAAGTACAAAATAACTCATGTTCCATTTAAATCACAACTTTCTAGCAGTAACTGTCAAAGTTGAATTAATTAGGATATTTAATATCAATACCAAAAAGAGAGATGGCTTGCGTCTAGAATTTTTTTTAAAAAAAGAAGAAAAAGAATAACATGTAGCTGAAAGAGTTGGTCCTCGAGCCTGGTGAAAAAAACTGTCAGCCCTTCTATGTGAAGGGTTTATTTTTTTTGTTAAACAAATAGTGTCTCTGTGTTCTCACTACATTACTATACCTTATTTACCTGATGTGAATGACCCTTGGTTTTATTTCCTTATCCCTTAATACATGAGAAATAGTGTTATAAATACTCTCATGGTCTATTATGAATGTGATGCCAAACTGTAGGGAGGGGAGTGGGACAAAAGTCATTCCAATAAGCCCAACTGTCCTATGGATTTTCATCAATTCCAGTTGAAATGGAATATATATATATATAAAAACATCCACAATTAGTCCAGGGTAGAATTTGAGCTCCGATATTTCAAACTGATTAGCATTTCCCCCCTGTGGCCTTACTCATAATAAAGTCTTCAAGACAGACTTTGGAAATCATTAAAGTCTGACTGAGGCACACACAAAGTAGACTGTCGACCCATGGTTGTTCCAAAGCTCACTCTCCTGACTAGCAGATTCAACAGGTCTTTGGTTTTACTTATCTGTCTCCTTGCTCTTTCGTATATGGCCCACTTTTAAGGGCACATCTTTGCTCATTTGTAGCAACTCCACGGGAAGGTGGTAAGGGGAAAAGAGAAAATTTAATCTGCAAACTTGACAGTAGATCTAGAAAAAGATTTGGCCGTTAAATCTACTTGCTGAAACCAAGTTTGGGAATTATTATTACTGTTGCCTTTCTATCCAATCTTCAGTCTCCAAGGCTAGCTTAGAGTTGGCTAAATAAAGCCTGCTTTATTCAATTTATATCAATGAATTAAATGTATAGTATGCTGACTATAAAACATATCCCATTTTAAAAGTAACTATTGAAATTTGTTACTTGAATGAACTGTGTACACTCTTGCATTAAACAAAAAAATGAATTCTTCTGTAAGATAATAATCATCCCACCCCCAAATTAGTAGCTTTAAAGATTTAATTTTCTTGAAGCAGCATAATATGAATAACTATATAAGAATTACATTAAGGAAACACTATAAAACATATGCTTTAAACTCTATCACATGTAGTGAGAAAATCTTTCAAAACTGAGAGTACTGACATAAAAAGCCAGCATCTGGTAGGAAACACCTAAAAGAAAGAAGTTACTATGCTCACTCTTTTTTTTTCCTTAATGAACGTCACCTTTGTGTCACCAGTATTTTTTCCTCTTTTCCCCAGTAATTCAGCATTAAATCTCATTCTAGATCTATAATCAATCTTTTTCCCCCACTGTAATCCCTTAAAACTCTGGGGTATCACACACACTTTTGACACTGATGTGTGTTTTCTTCTGGATTGCTGGATTTGCTTAATGCATATATCAAGTATCATACTGCTTTGTATTAGTAACTGGTGGGATAAAAGACCCCATATAAAGATTTGCTCATAAAAAAGGGGTTAAGAAGGTAGTCTTAGGGCTTAGGAAACGTCTAAACTAACAAAATTTTAAATGCATGAGCAGAAAATATTAAGAACTAGAACAATATCTGATTTTTCTACTAATATGATCAACATATGATTAACCAGATGGGGAAAACTGAAAGTTACCATCATATTCTCTATTAGTCAGCTGTTTGACATGTATGAGTTATCAACAAGGCTAAAAATCTTTCAGAATTTAGGACGTTGGCAAAATGAAACTATTTTATACCACCACACATATTAAATAGAGCCCTTTCAGAAAAGAAGTAGGCTCGTGAAGTAATGTGAACAAAGAAACAGAGGGGAAAAATTGGTTAGTGCTTTGAATTCTGGCTACTGATTTGATCATGATAATATTGTTAATTCCTAATTAGAAAAGTTCTATTAATCAGTACCAACAGGCACAATAAAAAAAATCAATACAAACTGTAAAATGTAGCAATTTTCCTTTAGATATTTTACTGTATTTAAAATCCAGTAATAGAAAACACTTGCCAAATCCATTTAGTCTCTGACTGAGGCACACATATGTGATCTCCTAATTTACAGCTTGCACGTACAGATGTTCACACTTAGTAAAAGGGCTTCTTAATAGCTTTTTTTAATTAAAAGTGTGTTGATAATAGGTGTTTTAAACATATCCAAACAACAAAGCTGAACTGACAAATGCCTGTCTTCATGCCTCACCATGTCTCACATTGTAGCAAGATTTTATGAGAGAAAAAGGTTATATGATTCAGTCTCATGTATATAGGATAAATGTTACCCAAAAACCTCCAAATGAAATCTTTCATTAATTTTTCTCTCTATGATCTGTTTCCAAGTAGAAAATGTTAGATTGCTACTAGGTTTATGTAGCCGAAAGCAGAACCACACAGCCGTTTCTTTCTGCCTGCAGTTTTTTTTCTTTGTAAAACTTTGAACCCCATCCAGCTTTGACACACTGCCTCTTCAGTTAATAACTATCAAGTTTCCCCTTGTCTCCTGTCTACTTTTCTTTGAGGCAATTGCGCACTCAGCACCCCGAGATAATAACACACATCTATAAGATAAAAGCAATGGCATTAATGTAATTGTCTGCCTCTCTCTCTTTAGCCTAATCTTTTTTTCCTTCAGTTTTGACTGCCTGTGTGACACCTGTTTTTGTCTCCTCTGATCCTACGACAGGTTTTCCGCTGACAAGGTTTTTGCCTGACAGAGATTCTGCAGACAAGAACATAATAAAATATGAAGAACTGCTTGTCAGAGTTCCTGCCAATGCTCACATGAAATAAAGAAAAAAAAAAATGACTTTTTTTTTTTTTAAGGGGCCCTGTGATGGTCGCTTTTGGCATGTCAGAAAAAAGACCTTCCTAGCCAAGTTCTCCAAGCCAAACAGGTGTTTTCTTTTATGTTAGAGGTTGATTTGTTTTTTAATTTTTACTGATAGTGGAAAACATGATCAGCCAAAGGGAGGGAGGCATGTCTTACCCTCAGATTTTTGCAGGAAAAGCAATATAGAAGAACTGCCCAATAAAAGTGGAAGGTTTTTCACTCAAGACCATAGCTTCTGAATAAAACAAAAATGTCAACATCTGCTAATGACTGAACAAATTTAATTTCTTTAAAATTTACCTCCTGGTTAGTTGGGCTTCTAAAACTTCCCATCTACTTTTCACTTATTTTTTCGTCTGAAGATACAGAAGGAAGCAGCAAAGGCAAAAACAGAATAAGGACGGGAAAAGAGAAATGCACAAATGGAACTAAAGACAAGGTGTTTGGAGGCTGTGCTTACACCTTAAAATGAGAAGAGGCTGCTGGAAAAGAAACTAGCAATCAGGAATTTGAGACTTTTAGATAAATTGAGACTTTCCATAAACCTTTGTTCCATGAACCACAGGGGAGATGCTGTATTAGACACCAGCACAGAAGATGAAGTGCCCCTCCTAAGCGTCCCAAGCCAGTGTGGAAGGATCAGTATCACATACAAACTACCCTTCTGGTCTCAGCACTAAGTGTTCTGGGAAAATAAAGAGGTGAACACGTAACTGTTCCAGGGATGGGGGCTAGGGGTGGAAGTGGGTGCGAATCTTTCTTTCCTTATGAACAGGGCACAGACGATACGGGATCAACAGTGCAGCAAGTATGAAGCACGGAGGACTAGGAGAGAGTTCACAGTGGTAAGTAAAGGGACAAGAACCTTGGATTTTGGTTGTGAGGATTCTCACACCTAAATTCTGACTACCTGCCACCCAACCACTTCAACCTGAGCTCTAGTTATCCAAATATATTATCTCGTACCTAGAGCCTACAACAGCCACATCTAATAGAAATATAATTCAAGTCACATATGTAATTTAATTTTTCTAGTTTCAATTTAGAAAGTAAAAATAAACGGTGACATGAATTTTAAAAATATATTTTATTTGACATAATACATCAAAACAATATAAGAACCATTTTTAAAGACTATTTTACATTCACTTTTCTTTTAAAAGATGACATCTCCAAAATCTGGTATATACTTTATACTTACACCACATCTTAATTTGGAATAGCCACATTTCAAGCACTCAAAAGCCACAATAGTGGCTTCTTTACTGTACAATCAGGTCTAGAGTTCCCTTTACATTCCTTGGACAGTTGAATCTAAGGCCCAATAAGACTGTCCTTTCAATTAAATGGAGTTGCACTTACATTTATAGTGTTACTTGACCACACAGCAGGCTGGGAAGAGTAAGAGGTCAAAGTGGAGATTTCCCTGGGTACCAGGGAGCAGCTCAAAGACGACAGGAATCTCACTATTGGGCCCCTGAACTGATACTGCTTACAAGTCTATCCAACTGCGGTAATAACTTCTTGAAGTATTTTCTACACACTATACGCTATGTGCTCACTAACTAATAACAGATTAATTCAAGAAGCTGGTTTGAAGAGTTAAAAACATCTATAAAGGCAAAGGCAAAACCTATTATAGAAATAGGAATGCATAAACAACATTTTAGGGCTTCCGGAATACAGGTCTGAGTTCTGTCTAAAATACCATGTTTATCTCATCCAGTAATTGCACACTTTAATAAAGGGGTGGGGGAAGGTTGGAAGAAGTCACCATTTATGACACAATAGGAAGAGTTGTTGAAAGTATCAACATGATATCGCTGAAGAATATCGGGGTCCTTACGACCCAGCTGAATCTCCTAGTTTATCCCACGTAAAAGGAGAGGAGTTGAGTGTGTTTCATTTATAACCCCTTCAATTTGTGTTCCGCTTAACCTGGTGAACTCCAGTTAATTAAGATGTTCCTATAAACAATTAAGCTTTCTGTAGGATCGTTAGCAAGATATAAAAATTTATGATGTAATAAAATGCAATAAAATGATAAAGTGGTGAGCCCATCAAAGCACTTCAATGCAAAAAGATAGCTGTGGAAATAGGTAGCCTTAATCCTGTCTAAAATTCACCAACTTCTGGTTTTGGATTTTTTAACAGGTAAGTCTTCCTACAATTCACTTTAACTGTTCTGCACTTCTCAAAATAGGACTTTTGCTGTAAAGTGTTTCTTACTTCTGTTCAAATGAGGGCTCAACTGATATTTTAGGGAAAATAGAAGGTATGGAACAATTTGCTGGGGGAAAACAATTTCACCTGGGAATGCTTGGTCCCACAGCCAGAAGAACTAGTGACCTGAACTCCGCTGCTGTGTACTAAAGAAAATTTTCCCCAGAAGTAGAAAAGTTCATACCATCACTTCCACATTTACACCTTAAGTGAGACACCAGATACTATCATTAATATTGATGTTTAATATTGTTTTATTGATTTAATACTAATATCAGCAGCTAAAATTGTTGTGCCAGAATATTGAACCAACTCCACTCCCATTTAATTCTCCCTAAAAAATTTGTGATATTTAGGTGCATTCCTATTATTATCTGAATTTACAGATAAACAACTGAGGCTTAGAGAAGGCATTACTAACAAGAGGAAGAGAGGGATGTGACCACTGGCCTGGCTACATCCAACTTTTAACCACTAAACTTTGCTAAAACATGTCTGTCATGTCCTCAAAATTGAAGTTTTACATTGGAAGAGTTTAATAATAACAACAATTAACACTTATTAAGTGTTTACTATGTGCAAGCTATCTGGATTATCTCATTTCATCTGAAAAGAACCCTATGAGTGAGGAGCTATCATAATTCACATTTCACAGATGAGAGAACAGAGAGATTGCATAACTTGGCCAAGGTTCTACTGACGGTAGGTGGTAAAGCCACAATGTGAACCTTCACAATCTCATTGAAGAGGTGCACTCACTTATTTTGTGTGTTGCCTCCTTTTCATTTACCTGAAGCTTTTTCATACCCTGGAGATAGAACTCTGTGTGTTTCAATCTCAGGATGATCCCAAGAATCTCCGTACCAGTGGACCAGCACTGATTACACTTTAGGGGCCAAGGTCTTATCATACTCACCTCATATTCCATATGAATAAAATAGAGCTAGAAAAAAAAATCTGGGGCGTTAACAGGCAGAGAGCCCAGGATTTTGAAGGGGAGGCACTGTTTGTACTGTGTGTAAAAAAAAATTTAGGGAGATCAAAGCACTATCCCAAAGGTGGGCAGGCAGAGAAACAAATCAAAATAAGCAGCTCAGGGACACAGTAAGAAAATAGCTAATGCCATTAATCAAGCACCAAACCTTTGCATTTGTGAGGATGTCCTCCCTTTAGAGCTTATCAGCAGTGATCAGGGAGTGAAGGAGAGAAGCAGAAGAGGGCACTGTGCCCTCAGGTCAAGAAAAAAAAAAAAAAAAGGCTCCTGTGCCAGCAAGAAAATGGCCTTGTTTTTGCTCTCTACAATGAAAATAAGTGGAGAAATGTTCAAGGACTTTGCCCATGGACAGACCAGGCCCCAGCTTCCCTAACCAAAAGAGAATTTTGCAGCCAGGCACAGCCAGGTTTCAGTATTATAATCTGGAAGAATTAAGTCTAGTAGAAAGACAAATTTTTTAAAGCAGATAGTGCATTAGTTCCCACTTTTTCCAAACCAGTGCACCAATGGAGGAGGACTGCAATGTTGCTATCTTTGTGTTTCTGACCAAAGACCTAGAAGAATCTTCCCAAAGGGTCAAGTTCTCACTTTGCTACTCCTAAGCTGGCATTTACTTCCCTACACTGAGGACTCAAATTAGTACCTGTGTTATACTGTTCACCAAATCCTAAATATGCCTCCGGAAAACCTTTCTCCCAAAGAAAAATTCATTCTTGCTGGGACTGTCTCCAAGGCCAGAGTTTTGCTGCAGGTTAACATCTGGGAACATTATCTTCCTTTGTCAGAGGAAACTTAGTTTATTCATTCTCCTTTCTTTATCTTGACAAATTTACAAATTATCATATAGATATTATTGCTGAGCGACTCAGAATGAGCATGATGTCACAGAAATGTCATGCTTTTTTGGTTATGACAGAGGACTTTTTATTTGGGGTAGGAAGGGAAGAAGACTAGCGAAGAAAAGAGGATGGGAAAGGAAATGTTACTACTGTACTACTTTAGTTATGCTGGTTTCTGGACAGACTTGAGTCAGGGAGAGTAATACAGAGTTGCCAGTTGGGGACAAACTACTTTCACAGATATTTAGACAATTTATAAGCAAAACACAAACTGGGACAAATAATAAAGACATGTGACCTTTCACAGGATAAAATGAAAAATTACTGGTTTTGACCTGCCCTGCTTAAGTCCTTATAAAGTACCATGCCTCTAACAAATCTGAGGAATTTGTAAACAACATACTGAGATCTCATGATTCCAAATGCAGGACTGATATAATCAAAAGCTTTCTGATTATAGGATACTCATTCATGACCAACAGCCCTGATTTAGGCTTAATTATGCAAACTGAGTCTTACTAGGATTTTCTTTTAGGTGTGGGCTTGCCAGATTTAGCAAATAAAAATATAGAACACTCAACTAAATTTGCATTAAAAAATCATCCACTGTTTATCTGAAATTCAAATTTAATGGGATATTCTATATTTTTAATTTGGATGGGAGTTTCTATGAAGACCCCTGATCTTTCACATCATGTCTTATCATATCGAATAAAAGCTGAAAATTCAAATTCAACAATGGTGAGAAAAAAGGAAAAAATTTACTTCCAATGGATTACAAAAAAAAAAATTTTGAAATTAATGGATTATATGAATATTAAGTCTTACAGTACATTAAACCATAAAGGCGGTTGGTATATGACACTAAATTAACTTTAGGCTCCTATTTCCTGCGGTGAAGAACTGAAGGATACCTGGCACAATTCTTTACGTATGATATATGTTCAATAAATATCTACTGATTGATGATCCAGATGATACAAGCCAAGTCTGCTCATTTTACATTTAAAAAATCTGTAGAGTTCGGATGAAATGTGGACAGGGAAAAAGCTGACTTGATTAGCAAATAATTAATAATGTAAAACTATCTTTTCCTTGAATGAATGACAAGTAATAAAAGGAAATCACGTTTCTAGAACCTAATAAAGAAGAGGTCTCAAGAATTCCAGTACAACAAGCCTTCTTATAGGCAGACCTCATTCAAAGAAAATAACACTTGCGTTAATTCAGATCTCTTGGAAGTGAATGAAAATTCTAGCATTCACACAGCTTTTTGGAATGGCACATTCTTTTCATTTAAAGTCAAAGTATTCTTTAAAGAAAATAATTTACACAGAGAAAGCTGTTGTGGGGTTCATTAAGCAATATAATATGTTTTCTGATCATCAAATCTCATATTCTTGCCAAATGCTCACCTGACATAACTCAAAACAGTGGAACTGGTTTTTTGTTTTGTTTTGTGGGTTTTGTCAATAAAAGGGATAGTTTTAATGGGCTTCATCAGAAATAAAAATTACTGAAATAGTAAAGATGAAAATATTTTAAATAAATTACCTTTCTAAAATCCGCCCACCTCTTTTATCAAATACACTAATCAAATATAGACCATCATGGAAAAAAACAATTTTCTAATTGTCTTGGATCATCATTAAATATTTCCTAAAACCATTTATAATTTAATTTACTTTCTTCTTTCTTCCTTTTCTTTTTTTCCTGAGTCAGGGTCTCTCTCTGTTGCCAGGCTGGAGTGCAGCGGTGCTACCACAACTCACTGCAACCCTGAACTCCTAGGCTCAAGTGATCCTCCCATCTCAGCCTCCAGAGTAGCTGGGACTACAAGTGTGCAACACCACACCCAGCTAATTTTTATATTTTTTGTACAGACAGGGTCTGGTTATGTTGCCCAGGCTGGTCTTGAACTCCTAGCCTCAGGCAATACTCCCACCTTAGCGTCCCAAAATGCTTGAATTATAAGCATGAACCACTGTGCCCAGCCAGTTTACTTTATTTCTTTTTTCTTTTTAATTTTTATATACCTTCATTTTAATAGTTTAGAAATAAAGTCTTCATCTGGACTATGGATATTGAAATTAATTTGCAAATATTGAACCATAAAAATGGTTTAGTATAGCAGTTCTCAACATTTACATCATGCCTCCAGTTTTTCACAAAGGCAACAAAAGCTCCTACTGGTAACACTTCTCATTATAAGCAGAGATTCTTCAAGGGACAATGATTGAGTAGGACTCACCCACTACCGGGGAATAATACTGGCTAGTTTTTAAGACTATATAAAATCTTTGGCTGAAGCTTCAATTCTATGAATGGCCCAACTACCACTCTAGTATAGGGAGAAAGTGTCAAAACATAGCTAACTGAATTTCTACAAAAGAACAAAAAAAAAAAAATTACCTCACTAGTAAAGAAGCCCATTACTGTTCTTTTTTTTGAGACAGAGTCTCACTCTGTTGCCCGGGCTAGAGTGCATGGCATCAGCCCAGCTCACAGCAACCTCCAACTCCTGAGCTCAAGCGATCCTCCTGTCTCAGCCTTCCAAGTAGCTGGGACTACAGACACGCACCACCATGTCTGGCTAACTTTTTTCTGTTTTTAGTTGTTCAGCTAATTTCTTTCTATTTTTAGTAGAAACAGGGTCTCGCTCTTGCTCAGGCTGGTCTCGAACTCCTGAGCTCAAAGGTTCCACCCGCCATGGCCTCCCAGAGTGCTAGGATTATAGGCGTGAGCCACCACACCCGGCCCTCCTATTACCATTCTTATCCTGATATCTTATTTTGGCACTTTTGAACAAAAGAGAATTGAAATTGAACTTGTGGGAAATTTTTGTTGTTGTTATTTTTCAATGTACTCAGATCCTTTCAGGTGAATGAAAGAAAAGCAGAGCGTAGACAATGCAAACATCAGAAAAGAAATATAGCAATTAAGTGAATTGAGTGGCAATAGGCTAGAGTACTTAGAACTTAGAAGAGGAACATGGAAAAATTAAAAATTATGAGCTATTTCTGGTCTACCAACTAGTTATTATAGCCTAGGTGAGGCCATGATACACCAAAAAAAAAAGTTTGTTTTAAATAAAGTTAAATTCAATAAGCTTTGCTTTCTATTATCAAAGTGAAATCAAATCTCAGTGAAAGCACTGAAATTCATTAATTGGGGGAAGAGGTAGGAAATCCTTTATTAATTCAGTGGGGAATACCTACTGGTATTCAAAGAACTGTTTTTGGTGATTCCTTCTCCCCTTAACTCACTAGTGCTAAAGATTTCAAGGAACTAATCTGAGAATAGTAACATGCCCCACTAAGTAATTTCAAAACCCAGGTGTCATAGTATAATGAATTAATCACTCTCTTTAAATTTTTAAAACATCTTTCTCAAGGTTTTTCTAAAGCAGCTAATGTCGACAACTCAAGCAGGCTTGAGAAACAATCTGTAAGGCAATGGAGTGTGTGTGTGTGTGTGTGTGTGTGTGTGTATGTGTGTACACATATACATAGACACATATGTATGTGTGTCTATGCATATATATGGTAATAATGACCCATAAAATCCAACATTTTAGGAATAAATTAAAGATGCTGCTAACAAAGGGGAGATAGGAAGATGTTTATTCAAAAGAGGCCAACAAATTTCTAAAAACTTCTTCTTTTTTTTTTTTAAAGAGACAGGGTCTTGCTTTGTCGCCTAGGCTAGAGTGCAATGGTTTGATCACAGTTCACTGCAATCTTGAACTCCCCGGGCTCAAGATCCTCCCATCTAAGCCTCTAGAGTAGCTAGGACTACAGGCACATAACACCATGTCTGCCTAATTTTTTTTTTTTTTTTGGTAGAGATGGGGTCTTGCTATATTGCCCAGGCTGGTCTCAAACTCCTGGCCTCAAGTGATTTTCCCACCTGAACCTTTCAAAGTGCTGGGACTACAGGTGTAAGCTACTGCTTCTGGCATAAAAATTCTTCATTTTAAAGAAAATATCTGATTTTGGCATGTGGTTATTTTTTAGCTGCAGATATTAAAGTTTTAATAGCACAATAACAGGCAGAGTATATGTTCAGTGCTACCATGAAACAATTCTATTAAATGTATCCCAGTAATCTTATTGCTGCTCCATGCACTTCAGTAGAAAAATTACACACTAGAAAAATCAAGTAACTTCCTTCTCCCCCACACATAGGACACTATACTGTGTAAGGCAGCCAGAAAGCTGCTGTGTTTCACCTCTGAGTAGAAATAATTGGAGACATGATTTCAGGGTTTCTGTGCAGGAGGAGGGAATGAAGCAATTAATTGAAATGCTAGGGGCAAAAAGAGTGGGTGCTCTCATTCCACTGCCAATTCAAAGGCTAGAAGCCAACCCCTCACTGTCATACTTCCCTTAATGAACGGGAATTTGCATATCTGCATGTATGTATTTTGAGTTGTACACAGACACATCCCTGTTGTGGAGGAGAAAAGAGGTCAAGATAATAATTTTGAGGGAAAGAATTAGAATTAATTTGGCTTAGATTTGAGAAACCCCAGAATTAATATCTCAGAAGCAAAGAATTTTTAATAGTACAGTAGGAAAAGCGCAATCTAGTGTAACAGAAATATCTTATTCAAGTTGGGTGAAAAATTACATTCTTCAAAATAATCATTGGCCAGGAATAATTTATGTTGTCCAGGCAGGAAGAAATATTGCTTTTTTTTTTCATTATACCACTAATGTAATATGCACATGGAAGTTAGATACATAAAACAAACTCTGGCGACACAGGCCACTTCTATACTCACAAGGCTACCATAGCAGATGATAGTAATACAAGATGGCTTTGGAAAAAAAAGAGAGTAAATGAAAAGCCCTTTGTTTAATGACTGACACCCCCCCTTTACTGCTTATCTGTTGTCCAGTTTATTTTTAATATGTATCATTTATTAAAGACTTTACATATTTTATCTTTAATTTTCACAATAAGACTATAAAGTAGGTATTATTAATCCTATTTTATAGATAAGAAAACTGAGTTCCAGGGACAGTGAGTAACATGTCATGGAAGTGGCAGGGCCAGGATTAGATCTCAGAACAGTCTATACTCATACTGCCAGCAGTGATCTCACGATTCTTCTTCGTTTTTTTTATTTTTATTTCAGCATATTATGGGGGTACAGATGTTTAGGTTATGTATGTTGCCCTTGCCACCCCCCGCCAAGTCCGAGCTTCAAGTGTGTCCATTCCCTGGATGGTGCGCATGGCACTCTTTGTGTATGCATGTACCCATCCCCTTCCTCATGATTCTTGATGCGCTTGGGACATGAGCTCTGTATCTATTACCTAGCAGAACCAATACTTCTTCAGGGAAAGAAGGATGTTTGGAAGCATTATAGGCTGAATTGTGTTCCCTCAAAATTCATATATTGAACCCATTAACCCCTAGTATCTCAGAATGTGACTATATTTGGAGAAAGGACTTTTAAAAAGGTGATTAAGTTAAAATGAGATTCTTTAGGGTTGGTCTAATCCAATTTGACTGGTGTTCTTAGAAGAGAAAATTTGGATGCACGAGGAAACATCAAAGGTGTGTGCCCAAAGAGGGAAAGACCATGCGAGGGTGGTCATCTCAAACTGGAATAGAATCCTCTGAATGAAGCCAATGCTGCCAACACCTTGATCTTGGAATTCTAGCCTCCAGAACTGTGAGTACATAAATTTCTGTTGTCTAAGCCACCCAGCCTGCGGTATTTTATTATGGCAGTACAGTCATAGCAAGCTAACATAGGAAGAGAGAAGAAATACATCGATTGGGAAGGTAACAGTAGCTCATCTGTTGTTCAAGACTGGACTGAGAAGTGTTACAGATTTTGGCCTTGTTGTTAATGAGGCAGGAAAGAGTTTCATCCCCGGGGCACTGAAGGATTACAGGATTGTGGCTACGTGGTGGGAACACACTCCTTCCAATGTATTCTTCTCATACTACTCTTTCTCACACACAGAAAGATGGCTGAAATGTCCCTGCAACTCTAAAACACACGCCCTAACAAGCGAGGTACATGATAAATTAAAAGCATTTCAAGGCATGGCTCAGTGTTGTTACCTCAGATCTTGCTACAATAACATGACATTTATAAAAATACAACCCACTGGATGTTTGGCACTGCTTGGGAATGAAGAATATGTCCACTTAAGAGCCAATACCCCAGGCTGTCAAAAAAATCTCAAGCCAGGATTTCTTTTATAAACATTACCTATCTTTTAAAATTCTGTAGCCTAGGAGGTGAAAAAAAATCTGCTTATTTCCAAGTCTCCTTTTGCTTAAACACAATAAATGTAAACCATACGCAAGAAAACGCTAAATTCTTAGTCAAGGTACATTGACAGAACAGTTCTGTGTACCTGGCAAAAAGCCTCAATGCTCACATCCCTCACTCTGGGTCACCCCCACCCCCAACGCGCCCCTACACAGAGCTCACACTCTACCAACATCAACCACCTCCAATCCCAACGCACGCTGAAAGGGGGTATTTACGGATTTTTTTTCAGATACCAGCCAAATAATGTTCCTGTTCACTCTCTTGCCCACCTTAGACCATACAAAATTTAACATCTGGAAGGATAAACTCAGCCCCTCACATATGTGACAAGGGTGAACAGTCACCAAGGAGTTCTCCAGCAATGAGAGGTTGCCAGCTCCCCTCTGAGGTCCAGGCCCTGAAAGGCCAACTGTGCTATGTTTGAGTTTCCATCAGCTGGCTGCTCCTATGCTCAGTAAGAACCTCACAGCCCAACTGTCCCATAAACATTCTGCCCTTCTGCGGACAGTGCCCTGCCTAGCCTTAATTTTTAGAGCCGAGAATATGCTGTTTAAGGCCTGAATGTTAACTGTCACTTGAAACATAGCTGACCTCTCCAGGCCAGTGCCTGCTCTAGGAAACACACACACACACACACACACACACACACACACACACTCTCATTCACACTCACTCTCACATGTACATAACAAAAATGGGAAGAAAAGCTCCAATTTTCCTCACCATGTGCCACCCAGCCATGTTTACACTGATCACAAGTCCTCAGGTTAATCTTCCCTGGCTGAAAACATTCACACGTGCAGTTTACCAGTGTGCAGCGGATGGCCTGAAAAATAAAGGAGGAAAAAAACATCAGCATCTGTTCAAAGATACTCTATTTTTTTCAACATTTTAATAAATAATGCCCACTTCCATGTTTAAAAGTTTTATGTTGACAGAGGCCTAGAGAGTTTTAAAAATAAGTTTTGATATCATCGAAATCTCTTAACAACAACAACAAAAGCTCATTCACTAATACATTTTGCATCATTCATAATAACCTATAAATTAGAAACACAGACCAAGTAGAATAAGAATAAATGATCACATACTCTGTAAGATACTGAATTTATAACAACAGAGATCCAAAGAGGAAAAAAAATTCCTGCTAATATATATTTCCACTTAAGTTTATTTACTTGTCAATTAATGCACAAAATACATTCTAATAAATCAATATTCAAGTGAAATGTTTGCAAAACATGGCAAATATTATTATTAGAGTATTATTTTCTTCTGCTGAATTTCGATTAAATGATTTGCCAATCTTTCAGATATATTTTAAAAGACACTCTTGTTGGCCCAATAAGACCTAAGATATTTTGTTATTGTTTATCACATCTGAATTCCCTTGGGATTTTTTTTTGATTTGTTAATTCTATTTTCATCTTGTTTTGAAAAATACAAAATGATCCCCTTTTATTTTAATGGTGATATAAGAAAGTTCAAATTTTGTTGTTAGATCAGATATAGAACAGGAAAAGCCATTTATGTGAACATATTATATATGGAACAGTACAACTATATCACAGAAAACCTAAAAAATAAAAACTCTCATTTCCTTATAAGTACTTTAAAAAACCATCTCATCAGTTTATCTTATAAAGTGAATCCACAGAAAATTAGCATAAATGGAGTGTAACTTTGTATGAATAATCTATATTTAACAATTGTGCTAAAGCTAACCTATGCTCCTTAAATGTATGAGATAAAGTCAATACATTTATCTCATACATTTAATTTTAATTTGCATGGAAATTCTGAAGACAGAACGGATTTATTTTGATCATTCACAGATTAACAATCTACTGTAACTACTTGAACTGCCAGGAAAAGATCTCTCTGCAGAGTTAGATGCAATCAGTGATTGCTGATTTTGGGGTGGTGGGCATGGGAATATCTGAAACTCTGTGCCTGAAAGATGCACTCACACAGTTGCAGATGGTCACACTTCTGGAACCATTTGGACTTTTATATAAACTGTCCCATCTGTAACAGGCAATATTTTGGATATTGTTTTAACTTTATTTTTTATTTTTTCCTTATAGCAAACATTGCCTGGTAAAGTATTTTAGATATTGTTAACATGGTTGGGACAAATTCTTATTCTTTATAGAGAATAAGCCTGAACAGGCTTTTACTGTTCCAGTGCTCTGGATGAGACAAGCGTAAAGTATTTCTCTTTCATTAATTAACATTAAATCTATCGATCCCTATTCAATGTCAGATGTTGGAGTCCTCACTCTAGACTTCATTCACATTTCACCCTCATCCCTAATTTGCTCTTCTGTTTTCTTCTAGGGAAGAATACTTCTAGGGAAGTATTCAATTGTATAATCTGCCTGGTATTTCAGGGTCTCTCTTCCAATGTCAACAGTCCACTGCACATTAGCTAGCTTGTGAAAGTTTACTGTATGTATTGGTGATTAAAGGAGTTTGTAGGTTATAAAGGGAAATAGTTCTCCCAAAAGTTCTTATTTCAATTTCAATAGTTTATTAACTGAGAAACATATTAGAACATCCCAGGTCAGAAACAGTTTCTTTAAGTAACATGTTCATTAGTTAATGAACTCACAACTTGATTGTACTATGACCAAAATAAAAGGAGTTTAGGAAACGGTGTTTCCACTTAAAATAAGGCACTTGACAAACTAATTATAAATTCAGATACGGGAGCTATGTTGACATTAAAGCATTTACATAATTTGAAGTATAATAATAGAAATTTTGAAAAATGCTTAAAAAAATACCCTCTGCTTTACAAAAATCAAAGGAGGGCCAATAAAAAAGATGATCTTTCAAGGACAGCTACATATAAACCCCAGCATAAAATACATAAATACTTTAAGGCACTAATTTGATAATATTTAATTATTTTACAAAAATATACTAATTTTGTATTGTGTTTAAAGCGCACTTTCATAAACTTTAATTGTAGTTATGTTCAAGATCAGAGCAAATTAAGAGTGTGAATTTATTTTTATGTATGTTTATTTTTCAACTAGTTGAATCATTCACTCGCTTACTCTGAACTAGTTTATAATTCAAATAGTTTGTCTTCCTAAATAACGTTATACATCTGGTACATTTGGGAGTTAAACTTTTCAGATCATCATTCTTTTTTATAAATTCTACTCTTTTTGTACCTAAACATAGGAACATTGGAACACCTCAACTCCTTTTGTATATAAACACTTAAGCACTGGAATATCCATTTTGTATTTCTATGAATTCCAGAAGGTCTATTTGTTTTAAATTCAGATTTATATAGACTACAATTGTCCCTTAAGGGAATTAATATATTTAAACAATATGGTCTAAATAAATATTTTGAGTAAGAGACTATTGTGGCTTCAAAGGAAGTTTTATTCTAAATAACATTTTTGAAATGGCATAAAACTTTGACATACTATTTATTCACAACAAAACAGAACCAATGTGATCACTTGCCAACTCACCCACACTTAAAAAACATAAATTATCATAAAACTATCAAAGCCAGTTAAGCCTCAAAAATGTACATGTTATAAGGAGACATTCGGGAAGAGCAGAAATAAACAAGCTTTCATTCTTGTGAGCACATCACTTCTTCCTTCATTCAGCTAATGTCTGAATGTCTCTAACTCTTTTCTGGGCACACTGAAAAAGGCCAAGCTGTATGTGTTACATTATCTGAACTACAAGCTTTGAAAATGCAGAGATGAAGAAAAGAAGAGACAGTTCAGTCAGATTGTCCCCACCCATATATGCAGGGATGAGTATTCACGTCTGGGTGAGGCAGACCTCCAGGACCCTGACCCATGAAAGATGCTCTGTAATTCTTTCCTCAATTCTTACATGGTCAGCATTTCATCAGCTCCCCAACAACAATAACAATATGTTTTCTTAGGCCTGCAACTTATTAAAGTAATTATTTCTTCTGCTTACCTTTACCACGGATTTCTCGAAGAAGAAATCCATGCACCCAGCAACCAATGCTTCCACTTCCTCACCACCACCTACATTTTAATTCTGCAGTCTGGATTCTGCCCCACGCTGCTTCTGAAAGTGCTCTCTCTGACAAGCAACATTCTCATCACATCTGGTCATTTTTTCTAGCCTCTTTGTCCCAGACTGTGATGCAACTCTCTTTCATTCCTGGGCAGGAGAGACTGACTATCCTCGTTTTTCTGGCAGCAACTGCTCACTCTGTCTCCACTGTAAATAAATACAGGTGTTTCCCACGACCAGGCTCTTCATTCCTTAATTTGGCAATTTCATGCCCTCCTACAGCTTCAAATATCATCACTAAGCAAGAAGCATCACTTTGGAGCCAGGCACTGCCTTAAGTGGCAGGAAATGAATGATAGTGTCCCTGTGCTCAAGGACTTGACAGTTTGGGGTTTGTGGGCAGTAGATTTAGAGGAGAGACCCTAAGAATAAAAAGGAGGCCCTTGAACATGTTTGAGAAGCACCATCTCTCCCTCTTTATTCCTCTGTGCTTTCCTCTACCAAAGCAAGATTTTTGAATTTACAGCAGCAAACTATTACCTGTTATAATTAATAATATAGCTAGATTTATTGAATATATGCTGTTTTTCAGACATTGTACTAGGTAACTTACAAACATTGGCCCTCTTAATCCTCAGAAAATAGCATGAAGTTGTTACTATTAATTATTACCTTTATTTCATCAGTGAAGAAACTGAAGTAGAGATAATTCACTACTTTATCTAAAGTCACTCAACTAGTAAAGTCACAGAGCCAGGAATCAGACCCTGGTCTGTGTGAGCTCTCCATGCCACGAACTAGGAATTTTGCAATACAGTCCCACTCACAGCAAGGCAGTCATGGGCCAGCATTTTCACTGACATTCTTCTTCCTCCAAAAATGATTTATCCCTGCCTTTCCTGTCTTCCACTCTCACTGTTACTACCATGATTAGTCCTTTTTCTAGAATATTCAAACTGGGTCCTAATAACCTACCCATTCCTCTTTTCTCCCCATCTCAATGAACATTCTCTCAGAGTCCCACATTTCTGATCTTTTTGTATGGCATTTGCTTTGCTGAGATTATTTTCAAACTTCTGTTCATTTCCTCCTACTTGAGTAAAAAGAGTGGATGTCGATCCTTACTGGTTAGACAATGGACACCTCTGTCACCCCACCTTCTCCTTGACTATTTTTCCAAAGGAATGCTCTCCACCCGCCCACCTTCCAACCCCACTTGCACTATGAACTACTATTTATCCTTCAGATTTCGACTCAAGGATCACTCACTCCCCAGGGCAGGTGCCATCTCCCATTCAAGGCAAGTTCCCGTTAGTCTCCTGTATCACAACGGATCTATCATAGCACTTTTCACAGGTTGTGAATGTTATATTTATCCATGTGATTATCTGACTTGAGTCTGTTCCTCCCTTTAGGATTTAAGCTCCAGGAGGGCAGCTCAACATGTCTATTGGGCTTACAATTATGCGCTTAAAGCCCTGATTCTCTGAGCTCCTTTCCTCATCTGTAAAATGATAGTAAGAATGACATCGCAACGGTGGCAAAAAACTTAAATGAAATGATAAATATAAAGCATGTATTATCCTGCTGGCAACAGTAAAAGTTTGATAAATGGCAATCATTTAAGGTCTCAAGAAACTTTCCACATATAATATTTAAATAATTTTTTCCCTTATGATTCTTCCCAATGTATTATTTTACTCCAATACCTGTAAAATGCTTAACGCATAGTCGTAATGAATAAATGAACACTTTGACATATTTAATACCACATTAGTCATACAATAATCCTCTAAGGTGGTCACATGGATTATTATTTGTGTTTTAATATTAGGGTTCAGAAATGTTTGTGTGTTGTTACATGGCTCTTAATAGTGAAGAGCAAGGCAAATCTTCCAATTACTACTCAGTTTATTTCCACTACCAATAGAAAACCAAAGAAAACATACAACAAAAATAAATAAATTACAAATATTCATATTCAAAAGTACATCTAAAATACACAAAGCAGAAAAATTTTGTAAAAAAAAATCAAGGTTCAGTCAGTAACATATTTATATTTGAATATTAAATAAAAGTGCATTTGAAAGTATCTTGGATGAATTCCAAAGCTCTACACATATGATAGATTCTGTTATCACTAAAACTGAAGTCTCTTTAGCTTTGTTATGCCTCATAGCTGGCTTAAACCTGCCAAGTATATGTGAATTGAACATCAGTTTTCTCACAAAATGACACTTCTCAGGAGAGCACAAACTGTTGCTTCAGTCCATATACAGTTTACTTCACAAAAGAACTATACACAAGGCTAATTAATAAATTTCCTATTAGCTATTCCTTATTTGGAAACATCCTAGTTATTTGACACAAAATAACAACAGGCAAAATAAAGCCATGGGGCAAAGAAAAACATGAAACACATATTCTAAAGTATTAGTAACAATCATAAGAGGAGGAAAAAATCTAAAAATAAAACTCATTTAGTTGTGGGTTTTGGTTTTCCACAAAATAAAACAAAACAACTTATTTGCAAGGAGTTCACTTCATGTGTTCATTAACTCTGACCAATCTCCCATATATAACTAAAAATCCTTCTTAAATCTGTTTTCACCCTGCTCATTTCTAAGGAGTATAGCAAGATTTACAACTTGAATTATGAAATTTTACTTAAAACATTTTAAAATGTTTAATAGTTAAGTATATGACCTACATTCAAATTAAATTATAGAAAAAACCAATCATTACCATAGCATTCATTCTATCCCATCAGCTTTTACTGTAAACTTAGGGGGTACAATCTAGGTTTATAAATTAATTGACTATAACGATTACCAGTGACAAGGTTCACCACTTTTATTTTTAACAAGAAAAAATTTCTTACTAAATTGAATCTTCTACTTTGAAAGTCACATATAGATATCATAAACATGTAAAATTGGCAAACTCTCCATGAAGATACAAAATACTCTATGTTATAATTAACTTCTTAGTAATTCATCACTGAGAATATTTTTCAACTCTGAACATATACATACGTCCCAGAATGAAAGGTATGCTCAGTGTCAAAGGTCAAATGAACCCTTTTTTACTGGGTAGGAAAATTGTTCTTTAAAGACTTCTTTCCCAGTGGGGAAAAAGTCTGGAATAAAAAATTATCTGTAATGAATCTAAAAGCTAATTATTGCAGGATTGCCACAGAATACATTGCATTAATTACAAAGTAAGAGCTAGAAAACATCGTGGATGAAGACAGTGACCTTGTACATGACTAAAAAGATAAGAAAATTACATTTATACATCTTGTGTATAAGATACTAGACAGTAATTCAAACATTGCCACAAAGACTCTAAAGAACCCACATGACAGTCAGGGTAGTTAAGTCAGCAAATACTTCCCTGTATAATTTTCAGGACAGTTTTCCTTTCTGACTTCATATGGCTAATATGTAAAACTAATTGACTTGGAAAATCAATATAATACTGTCTTTGTAGAAGAAATCAGCTTCTAAAATTCAGCCAAGTCACAATACAGCTTGAGCAATGAAATTCTGCATTTCTTTTGCATGGTGGACAACTACTGAACTTAACTCATGACCAACATGAACTATATGATTGCATGAGAAATTCACTTTTATTGGTTACAAAACTCGTATATGATGAAAGTAGAAGAGTAGCTACTTGCTGTACTGAAGAGTTCTGTAATTAGATATTCAAAATGAAACAAGAAGATGTGAGCTGGACAGACATAGAACATGGACCAAAAGAGCCACAGATTTAAAATTCCTACAAAACAGCTTTATTAACAACCTAAAATATCTAATGCTGACTATGATACTACTAACATAAATCTATAGTTTTAGTAAGATGGGTATGTTTTCTATATTTATACAAAGAAACATAAATCTGAGTTTGGGCAATGCACACAGTTGACAAGAAGTGATTATCAGTGATTATAAAGCTTACTGTCAAAGTTAAGGGACCAGAGTATTAAACATAAGGTAAATGCTACCACTCATAATGTAATAGTAATAAGAGCAAGTGAAAAACAAAAACCCATGCAAAAATTCATACAATAAAAAAATTATGGAAAAAGTATATATCTAATTCAGTGGTAATGTAACTAGAAAATAAAAATTAACCTTTCAAGAAAAGGTTTCTTATATTTGTCTAATTGTTTTAATGTCTATGAAGAAATAGCACGCTGGTAAAAAATGATCATTTTGCTGACCATGGTGTGCTCTGAAATTTCCTGTTGTCTTTTCAACAGAAAGGACATTAGATCTTGTGACTGAGACAGAGGATTTCAAAACCCATGGGTCTGTCCAGACCCACTACAAAGGCCAGAAGCCATTGGTTTAGACAGTGAACAACATGGTACAGACAAAAAGCTGGGCAATTCAAAGAGGGTTAAACTTCAATAAAACACCACAAGAAATAAAGTTACAAACCAAGGAAAAACATCATCTTCCCAATAAACACATTCAAAATAACTGAAAGAGGCCGGGCGCGGTGGCTCACGCCTGTAATCCTAGCACTCTGTGAGGCCGAGGTGGGCGGATCGTTCTGAGCTCAGGAGTTCGAGATCAGCCTGAGCAAGAGCGAGACCCCGTCTCTACCAAAAATGGAGAGAAATTAATTGGACAGCTAAAAATATATATAGAAAAAATTGGCCGGGCATGGTGGCTCATGCTTGTAGTCCCAGCTACTTGGGAGGCTGAGACAGTAGGATTGCTGGAGCCCAGGAGTTTGAGGTTGCTGTGAGCTAGGCAGATGCCACGGCACTCACCCCAGGCAAGAGAGTGAGACTCTGTCTCAAAAAAAAAAAAAAAAAAACAGATAACGGAGGTGGATAATGGAGGCATTTACACAGGCTGAGCTAAGAGAATTTCAAACAACTGCATCCTGTTTAATTCCTCAGTTAAAATTTACCAATAGAAATAAAAGGTAGGAAGTTGGGCTGCTTTCAGGACATTGAGTTCAAAAGACAAAAGACTACAATTTATGTGTAACTGGCTGTTGTTTATCTTGTGCCTATCTACCAAGAAGAGTGCAAAGATACTGTAGAAATGGGGGAACCTTTTCTTTCCTTGAACTGTTGAGTCGAAGAAATTAAAATTAAAAAAAAAAAGCAAACATGAAATAACTTAAGAATGAGAACTTAGCCACGTATTAACATAATTTACATGCCATAAAATACCCTTTTTTTTGTTGTTGAGATAGGGTCTGGCTCTCTTGCCCAGGTTGGAGTGCAGTAGCACAGCTAGCTTGCTGTAACCTGCAACTCCTGGCCTCAAGTGATCTTTCTGCCTCAACCTCCCAAATAGCTAGGAGTACAGGCACATGCTACCATGCCTGGCTAATTTTTTCATTTTTTGTAGAGACAGGGTCTCTGCTGTGTTGCCCAGGTTGGTATTGAACTCCTGGCCTCAAGCAATCCTCCTGCCTCAGCCTCCCAAAGTGCTGGGATTATAGGCATGAACCACTGTGCCTGGCCAGGGGATGGGGATTGGCAGAGACTTAAGGAGCACCCACTTTGTGCCAGACACTGTGCCAGAAGAGGTAGGGATAATGAGCAGAGTCTGGAAGTATTTTAAGCAGTTTTTTAAAAGACATTACCCTGTCTTCACTAATCCATTGATATGACTATAATACTGTTAAATTTGTTGTCGCGCCGCCCTGAGCAGCAGGAAGGACGCAACACTCGAAGTTCTTTCAACAGCGTTTTAATGGGGCAAACGGCGAAGACCCCAAAGCAAAACAAGCACAGGCTTATATACTGGTGAAGGCTAGGTGGCAAACTGTGATTGGACATGCCCTTAGGGTCCTCCCCAGGAAAGGCGTTTCTCTGCTGGCGCATGCGCTCAACTGATGTTTACCTCAAAGTTG